>CM033643.1:201558681-201760971 GCA_019512145.1 Engystomops pustulosus
AGCATTAGCGTACTCGAAACTGCTCGTTGCTCGGACGAATACTTCGCTCGCTTGAGAAAATGGCATCTCCCGCCGTTTTGCTTTTTGGCGGCCAGAAACAGAGCCAATCACAAGCCAGGAGACTCTGCACTCCACCCAGCATGACGTGGTACCCTTACACGTCGATAGCAGTGGTTGGCTGGCCAGATCAGGTGACCCTGGGATAGACTAGCCGCTGCCCGCGCTGCTCGGATCATTCTGTGTCTGGATGCCGCTAGGGAGAGAGCTGCTGCTGGTCAGGGAAAGCGTTAGGGTGTTCTATTAGAATAGTGTTAGGCAGGAGTGATTCTACAAGAACCCAACAGTCCTTCTTAGGGCTACAATAATGTTTTATTTTCATTTTTTTTTGTTTGCTTGTGGCTGGGCTTGCTGCTATTAGTAGTGCAGCTAGTACCATATTGTGAGTAATTTGCAGGGAGACTTGTGTTTAGCTCTTAGTGACACACATATCCACCTCAAACACCGAAGTGGGACAATTTATTAGGGGTTTGATTTGAATTAGGCAGAGTCTGCTGATTTATTTTTTTTTACGTTTATTTCTTTTTAGAACTCACAGTAATCTGCCAAAGCAGTGTGCTTTGAGTGTGGGCTAGAAAATAGCCATAGGAGAACCGCAACGGCTTATTTAGGCCTACAATAGCGTTATATTTTCCTTTTTTTTTTGGTTTGCTTGTGGCTGGGCTTGCTGGCATTAGTAGTGCAGCTAGTACCATATTGTGAGTAATTTGCAGGGAGACTTGTGTTTAGCTCTTAGTGACAGTGGGACAAAGTGACTCGAAGTGGGACAATTTATTAGGGGTTTGATTTGAATTAGGCACAGTCTGCTGATTTATTTATTTTTTACGTTTATTTATCTTATAACTCAAAGTCATCTGGCACAGCACAAAATCCAGTTGTGTGCTGTCAGTATAGGTTAGAAACTAACCATAGCAATAGGATAGCATCGTTTTGTAAAAAAAAAAACACAAAAAACAAAAAAAATTTGAAGTTTACACTTTAATTTTGAAATTGTTTAACCCGAGGGCTAGGGGTAGAGGACGAGGGCGTGGACGTGGGCCTCCAACTACTGCAGGGGTCAGAGGCCGTGGTCCTGGGCGGGGTGAGACACCACCTGCTGATGAGGGAGCAGGGGAACGCCGCAGAGCTACACTCCCTAGGTTCATGTCTGAAGTTACTGGGACTCGTGGTAGAGCACTGTTGAGGCCAGAACAGTGCGAAGAGGTGATGTCGTGGATTGCGGACAATGCTTCGAGCCATTTGTCCACCAGTCAGTCTTCCACACAGTCCACCCATGTCATCGAAATCAGCACTCCTCCAGCTCCTCCACCTCAGCCTCTCTCCCCCCAGTCTGCCCCCTCCCCGCAAAATTTGGCATTTGAACCGGCATACTCTGAGGAACTGTCTTCTGGACCCTTCCCACAGTCACAAACCACTTGTCCGGTTGCTGCTGGACCTGAGGGTGCTGGCTATCAACAAGGGGGATCTCTTCCCCCGTCTTCTTGTGAGAGCTGCAAAGCTTCCGACTCATTTGCGGAACAGAGAGTTGTTCAAACAGGCAAGCAGCGGGATGGGAGGCTGATGGATTGCGGCTATAGCACTGACCATCTGTGTTGACTCCTCAAAGTTACTCGCACTGACAGATATCAACATCCAGTCCCACTCCTCCTTGTAGACTTGAGGACGATGACTGACCTGACTACCAGTTCTGGTGGAAGTGACATCTGGCAGTCTACTATTGTCTTGCGGTTGCTTGGTAAACTCGGGATTAACATGGTTTATGTGGCTTCACCTCGTGGGAAGTTCCGCACATACAGTCTGGTTGGCGGCAGTTTGGGAGGGGCTGTTGCATGCCCTGAGAGTGGCAGCATCTGTGGCTGTGACTTCCTGAAATGCGCGTACTGATGCGGCGCACCTTCGTTGAGAAATCAGACAGATTGGGTATGTCTTGAGGGAAAACGCTGAACTATTGTGATTAACACTGGGCCGGATGTGAGCATTTTTGTTGGGGGGGTCGTTGCCGAGTTGCAGAGCCGCCACCAGGTACTGGCCGTGTTGTCATCATCACAACCATGCTGCTTCAGGTTCAGCTTGTGCAGCCACAATCCGTCGGCGCGTGATGCCCTGTAATAGTCTTGGTGTCGGTGTGCCTTTTATCTGCATATGCTCAGCAGTTTGAGTCACTGTCCTGGCTGTTAGCTTAGCGACGGCCTCGCTGCTGTGGCCTAAGCTACGGATTGATGGCGCTACATGCCCACGGAGGTAATGCAGGGGGGAGGTTGGAGGCGGGGTGGGAGAGGAGGAGGTGCAGGTATGGGCTTGAGATCCTGGACGAGGTAGGTCCCGCAATCATCGGCTGTCGGCAGTTCTGAGCTAGCCCCAGGGTCAAGACTCCGGGTCCCAGCCTCCACTAAAGTTAACCCAATGTGCCGTCATAGTACGATATACTAGTGGCCTGCATGGCAGCGCTCGTCTCACGTGTCCGTGGTCAGGTGGACCTTGTCAGAAACGGCGTTGGTCAGGGCACGGAGGATGTTCTCTTGACACTGTGCCTTGTGCAGGGCTTGGGACGTGGACCTTGTGGAAAAATTAGTGGCGGGTTAGGGTACTCGAATCCGAGGTGGCGGCCGCCGCTGAGGTTTCGAAAGGCCTCAAGTCTCTATCAGCTATTAGGGCAGCGTATCTCCAGGTCTACAGCATACTTTGGAGATGTGAACGTGAGGCGTGGCGGTGGGGGTGGTTGCGCTATCCTTCCTTGTGTCGCTCCTAGCGTCGGGTTTGGAGCTGTGAAAGCTGGTTGGATTGCTTGTGGTAGGATGTGGAGGCGAAGATGGGGGTTTCGCATCGGTGAGGTGTTGGGCGTGGCTGGGCGGGGTGGCTGACCATGCAGATGATCACAGGGGAAGAGCATTGGGTCCCGGTCCGGAGATGAACGGATTGGTGCCATGAGTGGGGGTGTTAGCATTTCACTATTGCCTGGATACTGGTGGTAGTAAGCTAGTATGGTGGACCATGCTGATCCTGGTTGGCAAAAAGGTTCGCCACACAGTCCGTCGGTCATCCGGTGTTCGTTAAGAACCTCAGATTTGAAAATTAGCCCTCGCCAGGCGCTTGACTCCGGGAAACATTTGTGATATGCACCAGCTCTGGGCCCGACTCTCCGTCTGGCCCACACTGCCTCTTTCCAACATGTTCTGCTATAGGACTCGCCTCCGTCTCAGAAGCACTGTGTTCACCCGGGAGTATCAACCAGCTTTGGGTAGGGTCACATCATCACCATACTTCGATCCCTCAGGTTGCTCCCTACTTCAGACTTCCTGGCCCTGAAAAAAACTCACCAACTGTCTGACAACCGGCTCTCCTCATTCGTTCCGACACTTTTGTACCACAATTTTGCCCACTACGTCCAATAATGTCTCTCACCCACCGCTGCGACGGTGGAAAAAACCGGGGCATCGGAAAAAGTGACTCAGTGTGGGCGTGGACGTGGGCGTCCAACTACTGCAGGGGTCAGAGGCCGTGGTCCTGGGCGGGTTGAGACACCACCTGCTGATGGGGGAGCAGGGGAACGCTGCAGAGCTACACTCCCTAGGTTCGTCATGTCTCAAGTTACTGGGGCTCGTGGTAGAGCACTGTTGAGGCCAGAACAGTGCGAAGAGGTGATGTCGTGGATTGCGGACAATGATTCTAGCCATTTGTCCACCAGTCAGTCTTCCACGCAGTCCACCCATGTCACCGAAATCGGCCCTCCTCCAGCTCCTCCACCTCAGCCTCCTTCCCCCCAGTCTGCCCCCTCCCACTAAAATTTGACATTTGAACCGGCATACTCTGAGGAACTGTTTTCTGGACCCTTCCCACAGTCACAATCCACTTGTCTGGCTGCTGCTGAGCTATTTTCCGATGCCCAGGTTTTCCCCCGGTCGCAGTCTGTGGGTGATGAAGACATTATTGACGTAGTGGAAGAAGTGTGTAAAGAGGTGTCGGACGATGAGGAGACACGATTGTCAGACAGTGGTGAAGTAATTGTCAGGGCAGGAAGTCCGAGGGGGGAGCAGACTGAGGGATCGGAGGATGATGAGGTGACAGACCCAAGCTAGGTTGTTAGGCCGGGTGAACACAGTGCTTCTGAGATGGAGGCGATTCCTATAGCAGAACAGGTTGGAAGAGGCAGTGGTGGGGCCAGACGGAGAGGCAGGGCCAGAGCTGGTGCATCAGCACCAAATGTTGCCCGTACTCAAGCTCCCGTGGCGAGGGCTAGATTTTCAGAAGTCTGGAGGTTCTTTAAAGAAACACCGGATGACCGACGGACTGTCCTA
Source organism: Engystomops pustulosus (assembly GCA_019512145.1). Classification (NCBI taxonomy): domain Eukaryota; kingdom Metazoa; phylum Chordata; class Amphibia; order Anura; family Leptodactylidae; genus Engystomops; species Engystomops pustulosus. Next base: position 201,563,034 of record CM033643.1, read on the forward strand.
TACCAGAACAGGTTGGAAGAGGCAGTGGTGGGGCCAGACGGACAGGCAGGGCAAGAGCTGGTACATCAGAGCCAAATGTTTCACGTAGTGAAGCTTCCGTGGCGAGGGCTAGATTTTCAGAAGTCTGGAGGTTCTTTAACCCCTTAAGGACGCAGGGTTTTTCGGCTCATTTCTCGCTCTCCAACTTCAAAAATCCATAACTTTTTCATTTTTACGTGTACAGACCTGTGTGAGGGCTTATTTTGTGCGTAACAAATTTGACTTTCCCGTAATGTTATTTATTTTAACATGCCGTGTACTGCGAAGCTGAAAAAAAATTCCAAATGTAGAAAAAAATTGAGAAGAAAACCGCATGTCATGTGCGTCACGTTCTTGTGGGCTCAGTTTTTTCGACTTTGAATGTGTACTCAAAATAACACTTCAGCTTTATTCTTTGGTTCGGTGCGATCGCGGTGATACCAAATTTATATGGGTTTTATTGTGTTTTAATACATTTTCAAAAATTAAACTAATGTGTACAAAAAAGAAAAAAAAAATTTTGCCATCTTCTGATAACTTTTTCATACTGTGGTGCACGGAGATGTGCGAGGGGTCATTTTTTGCGAAATGAGGTGAAGTTTTTATTGCTACTATATTGAGGTCTGTGCGACATTTTGATCATTTTTGTATTTCATTTTTTATGTTATGTAAAAAGGTGTAAAAATCGCATTTCGTATATTTGGGCACCATTTCCCGCCTCGGAGGTCACCGCCGCCCCTAACCGTTTTTATATTTTGATAGATCGGGCATTTTGGGACGCGGCGATACCTAACATGTTTGTGATTTTTACTGTTTATTATGTTTTATATCCGTTCTAGGGAAAGGGGGGTGATTTGAATTTTTTATATTTTATTAATTTTTTTTATTTTTTAAACTTTTTTTTTTTCCCCACTATTTCTTAGACCATCTAGGGTACATTAACCCTAGATGGTCAGATCGCTCTTACCATATACTGCAATACTTCTGTATTGCAATATATGGCATTTTTGCAGCACATTCATTACAATGAGCCACTGTATGAAGAGGACTCAGCCCGTGAGCCCTCTTCATACCTCCCTAACCCCTTATAAGGGGTTAAAGAAACACCGGATGACCGACGGACTGTGGTGTGCAACCTGTGCCAAACCAGGATCAGCAGGGGTTCCACCACTACTAGCTTAACTACCACCAGTATGCGCAGGCATATGAATGCTAAACACCCCACTCAATGGCACCAAGCCCGTTCATCTCCGGCCGGGCACACCACTGCTCCTTCCCCTGTGTCATCTGCTAGTCAGCCCCCGGCCCAAACACCTCCCGTGCGAAAACCCCATCTTCGCCTCCACGATCCTCCACAGCATCCACCAGCGTTCAGCTCTCCATACCCCAGACGCTGGAGTGCAAAAGGAAGTATAGTGCAAACCAACCACACGCCCAAGCCCTCAACGTCCACATCTCCAAACTGCTTAGCCTGGAGATGCTGCCCTATAGGCTGGTAGAGACCGAGGCCTTCCGAAACCTCATGGCGGCGGCAGTTCCTCGGTATTCAGTCCCCAGCCGCCACTACTTTTCCTTATGTGCCATCCCAGCCCTGCACAAGCACGTGTCAGACAACATCATCCGTGCCCTGACCAACCCCGTTTCTGACAAGGTCCACCTGACCACGGACACCTGCACGAGTGCTGCCGGGCAGGCCCACTATATATCGCTGACGGCACATTGGGTTAACTTGATGGAGGCTGGGACCGAGTCTGACCCTGGGGCTGGTCATATACTGCCGACGCCGAGGTTTGCGGGGCCTACCTCGGTCCAGGTCTCAAAGGCCTACTATGCCTCCTCCTCCTCCCACCCTTCCTCCACCTTCTCCTCCGAATTACCATCCGTGGGCATGGCGCCATCAGTCGGTAGCTCTAGGCACAGCAGCAGTGCCATCGCTAAGCGACAGCAGGCGGTGCTCAAACTGCTGAGCCTAGGCGATAAAAGGCACACCGCCCAAGAGCTATTACAGGGCATCAAGGCGCAGACTGATCTGTGGCTGGCACCGCTGAACCTGAAGCCAGGCATGGTTGTGTGTGACAACGGCCGTAACCTGGTGGCGGCTCTGCAACTCGGCAGACTGACACATGTGCCATGCCTGGCCCGTGTGTTAAATCTCATAGTTCAGCGTTTCCTCAAGACATACCCCAATCTGTCTGATTTGCTCACGAAGGTGCGCCGCATCTGTGAGCATTCCAGGAAGTCCAGCATAGATGCTGCCACTCTCAGGGCAGCGCAGCGCCGCCTCCAACTGCTCGCTCACCGACTGTTGTGCGACGTGCCCACGAGGTGGAATTCAACATTAACCATGTTATCCAGAGTTTACCAGCAGCGCAGAGTGATTGTAGACTGCCAGATGTCAACTTCCACCAGAACTGGTAGTCAGGTCAGTAAGCTTCCTCAAGTCTACAATGAGGAGTGGACGTGGATGTCTGATATCTGTCAGGTGCTCAGTAACTTTGAGGAGTCAACACAGATGGTCAGTGGCGATGCCGCCATCATCAGCCTCACCATCCCGCTGCTTGGCCTGTTGAAAAACTCTCTGGTCAGCATGAAGTCGGAAGCTTTGCACTTGTCACAAGAGACGGGGGAAGAGGATTCCCTTGTTGATAGCCAAAATTTTGCCTCCACGATTCTCCACAGCGTCCACCAATGTCTCATTTCAACTCTCTACACCCCAGAAGCTGGAGCACGAGAGGATATGCAGCACATCATCCCCTTATCAAACGAGCAGCCTCAGAGGCATCCATGCATGCTGCCCCTGCTGTTTCCTGTCCATTTCCGTGGTGTTTCCATCCTTTTCTGAGGTTCCCAGGTGTTTGGCCAAGCTTCCCTGTGCAGAGCCTTGGTCCCCTTGAAAAATGCTCTAGTCTCCCATTGACTTCAATGGGGCTCGTTATTCGAGACGAGCACTCGAGCATCGGGAAAAGTTTGTCTCGAATAACGAGTACCCGAGCATTTTAGTGCTCGCTCATCTCTAGTTAACATCCCTCGAAAGATGGGGTTTGCCTTACCCAGGATTCCTTATTTTTATACTTTAGCCACATACAGGCAGCCCCCAGGTTAGGCACAAGATAGCTTCTTTAGATTTGTACTTGAGTTGAATTTATATGTAAGACGGAGCAGGTACATTTTATAATTGTAGCTCCAGACAAAATATTTTTCAAAATCTTGTGCTGTCATGGGAACAAGGGTTAACAATAAAGCTTCATTAAAAACACCTTATAGTTGATTGCATTGCAGCCTGAGACTAAAGTAAACCATCCAGAAAGCTTCACCAGAGGTCACAGTGGACAGGGAGGTCCGTCTGTAACTAGGGGTCATCTGTAAGTCAGGTTTTCTTAAAGGGGTATTCCCCTTCTTATATGTACTCAGGATAACAAAATAACACATTCTCTAGTTCACTGTTATTAGCAAATCCAGCATTTCACAGATATAAGTCCAACCTGTCTCTATCAGTCCTGGTGTATACAATTTTAGTTGCCCCTAGACACAACCCAGTAACTTCTGACTTAGGGTCGGCCGCCATCTTGGATTTCTGTGTGAGATCATGAAGATGTGTGGCTGTAGCCCTGCCCTCCTACACTCACATCCTACCAGCAAACAAATAGGGGGTCATTTACTTAGGGCCCGATTCACGTTTTCCCGACGTGTTATCCGAATATTTCCGATTTGTGCCGATTTTCCCTGAATTGCCCGGGGTTTTTGGCGCACGCGATCGGATTGTGGCGCATCGGCGCTGGCATGCACACGACGGAAATCGGGGGGCGTGGCCGAACTAAAACCCGGCGGATTCGGAAAAACCGCCACATTTAAAACAAAAAATTGGTTGCACGGGCCATACTCACATGCACCAGGAAGAGATCAGTGAACTCCGACGCAACTCGGTGGACCTCGGCACAGCAGCGACACCTCGTGGTCATCGGGCGCAGGACCTTCATGAATCGCCGGAAGACCCGAACGCTCGTCCGAGAAGCCGCCGCTGGAACGCGAATGGACCAGGTAAGTAAATGTGCCCCATTGTGAGCAGAGAGAGAGGCTGACAACTACAAACTACAAGGAGATAAGTAATCCAGGGGAAGCAGGAGGCAGGCACATGTCTGTGAGATGTAGCATAGCTTACAGTGTAAAAGTCTACAGCCAGATGAAAGTATATTTACACCTATACCCTGATGATCTAACCACATTGTCACCCAACAGAATTAGATGGGTCATAATGTGACTGCTTAGAGACTCCCCGCCCACACCCTGGGCTTTTACACTGAGCAGCCGAGGGAGAAATAGGAGCTAAAACAGCAATAAAACTGAGTAAAATTGTAATAATTGTGTTAACATCACTAGGGGAAATGTTAGAAATTTTCTTTCGTGGGAACACCCCTTTAAGTTGGGGACTGCCTGTATATACAAAATTAATTCCAGCTGCTACAATAACAATTTATAGACTGTTTCTGTAAAAATATCACAAAATTGAGCTATAGATTACACAGTAACTAATAATTTGTGTAAATAATTTTTATGGAGCTGCCTTAAGCCTGTATTATTTTTCCTAAAGAAGTAAAATCCTGGCTCCAGGGAATTGGAGTGCAACTTCTATTAACATTTGATTCAGTCATACTATGGATAATTGTTTTCTTCTCCTCATGGACTTGCAGAGCAGATTCTATATATAGTCTCCTCATCATCCTCTGTTGTGCACCTTGGCAACCCTGTCAATTAGCGCAAGGGAGCCGGGTAGCCTTCAGTGTCTGCAGCCAACGCTGTCAGCAGCTCCATTAATATTTAGGATGCTTTATTTCATCATGTCATAGGCAGGATTATAAACAGGGAAATGTATTGTTGAAAAGAAGATTATACTCAAATTCAAACAATATGGATTGTGTAATTATGTGTCAAACGCTCGGTCTTCTGTAATAACCTCTCAGCAAAATAATAAAGGAAACAGAAGAAAACGGAAGGGCTGCGTGATAAAATGATGAGAGGACACAGACTGATGATCTGGAGATGAAGAAGTGAAAGATTTCAAACAGACAAATAGAAATTAGTTACTTGTAGTTTTAAGATTATGTCAAGAACTATTTTAATCTACAATTAAAAACAGCCAACAATTCTAAAAGTCTACATATGCAGTGAGTCATTTCTTGAAAGGGTTGTCCAGCAGTATGGTCCAAAAAAAAAAAGAAAGGAAGTAGTAATACTTCATTGATCCCCCACTTATACTGCTCCATCACTTCTATGATCACCACCGGACTCTACTTCCTGTTCCGTTTCTGCAGACAGGAAATGGCCATTTAGCAAATCACTGGCTATAGCAGTGAGCTGCCTGTGATATCAATGTTTGTGTGTTAAAGGGTGATTTGAAAAGCATGGTACAGAAGTGATATGATCAGCGCAATATCAAATAACTTTTATGGGGTTTTTTCTTAAAGTTCTTGGAGATTTGTAGCAGAGGTTGTATAGCAGTTACTGCAGCAGTGTTCCACTTAGTTTAGCCATGCCCCCATCAATAAACTATTAAAGGTGTGTTCTGCAATAGGCCATAAATGGTTATTCCTGGCCAACTCTTTTTTAGGTGTCCGATAATCTATATAGCAATAGCAATCATATTCAGTAGCACTTTACAACAAATAGAGGAGATATAGAAGTAAAAAAAGTACAGAGTACAAACATAGGGAACAATAGGAGTAAAAGCCCTACAAGAGCTTACAGTCTATGAGGATGAGGGGTTACCCAAGAGCTTACAGTCTATGAGGATGAGGGGGTGACACAGGAGGTATAATGGTCCAGTCATTGTTTATAAGGGATATAATTTATTTAAAAAAAGATGCTGCTGATTGAACCAGCCATCAGCTGCCATCTTATAAACTAAGAGTTCAAAGTCAATGGTACTGCAGAGAAGCCTGGAGCTTGGCTTTTGGTGTTTGCTGAATAACAAGCAGGAGGAGGACACAGGATGGGTTAGTAAAGAGAGATTTGAAATTTCCTGCAGTTAGTGATTGTGACTGTCCTGCCTAAAGAGATGGGTTTTAAGAGCACGTTGAAAGTTTGGAGGTTAAGTAATAGTCTGATAGGCCAGGGAAGAGCATTTCAGAAAATTGGTGCAGCTTAGGGGAAGTCCTGGAGACATGAGTGAGAGGTTCAAATAAAGGTGGAGATTAATCTAAGATCACCAGCAGATCAAAGAGCTCGGGTTGAGATGAGAGAAGAGAAAGGGAGGTGCAGCATTCTGCAGAGCTTTGTGGATGAAGGTGGTTTTAAACTGTATTTGGAAGGAGACAGGCAACCAGTGCAGTGCCTGGCAAAGACTGAAGGCATCTATGTAGCTTGGTCTGACACAAATACATAGTGGCTGCACATGCACGACAAACAGTCCATACAGCTAAGATATGTAGATGGGCTCAGTGGACCTTAGTTCTTGTGATAGATTCAGATGGAACCCACATCAGTGAAGTATTTGTGTCATAAACTCAAGCTCAACCATAATACTCATGCTTGCAATACCCATTTAATTTTACCATCCTTCTTTTCAAGATGTGTTTTCCTAATAATCTGTCAATGGCAGCACTTACGGGACAATGTCAAGAGAACCCCCCCCCAACTTATTCCACACTGTTGTCAAATTTAGTTGTCTTACATGTCTTGGGAAAAAATGCAATGCAAAATTGCAAGATGTTCCAGAATTGTTATTTTAATGGAATTTTATAGGCAGTCCTGGGCTGGAACAGACCACCCATTTGACAATAAAAATAATAATTAACATTTTGGATGTTGAAACTAACTGCACCAATTGCTCAAGAACAGTGGGGCTAGAGGAACCCCCTGAAGAAGGAGCTATGTGATCCATTTGGTTTGATACTAATAACATTGTATTTTTTTATTGTTTGTGAACAGGAAAATACCCCCAGATGGAAAATTGATTCTCACCCTTACAACAGATGCATGTGAAGGAAAGGAAAACTTTGTCCGCTATCTTGAACATGTCCAGGCTGTAATAACTGTGAATTCGACTAGACGTGGTGACCTGAACATCAATATGACATCACCTATGGGAACTAAGTCCATCTTGCTGAGTCGTCGCCCTAGGGATGATGATTCTAAAGTGGGATTTGATAAATGGCCCTTCATGACCACTCACACGTGGGGAGAGGACCCAAGAGGTACTTGGGTTCTCGAGATTGGGTTTGTGGGGAGCATGCCACAGAAAGGTGTTCTGAAAGAATGGACCCTGATGCTGCATGGGACTCAAAGTGCCCCCTACATAGACCAAATAGTTAGAGATTATCAGTCAAAATTAGCTATGTCAAAGAAGGAAGAGCTGGAAGAGGAATTGGATGAGGCTGTGGAGAGAAGCCTGAAAAATCTATTAAACAAGAGCAAAAACTAATGCTGTCCTGCATGTCTGTGTTATGTTTTCCTTTCCTGATTTTTCTCTTTCTGACACTTAAATCTCTGTATAGGATACACTGGCTTCTTAGTATCATACGTTTTCACTATTTATAGCCATCTATTCCTTTATTTGGAATCAAATAAATATATATATATATTTTTACAGTGCCATCCCCTAATAGTGTAAGGTAAAATGAACACGCACAATCGGAAGACATGTTTTGTGTTAAAATCATTGTTTGTTGAGCAAAATCAAAATTAAATATTGCATAAAAACATTGGAAAACAATTATGGATCATCAGTTGGATCATCACTATTTTGTGAATGCTGTAATTACAAAAATGTTATGGATTCTCTAGGTCCATGGTCCCCAAAACCGCTGTATAATGATATAGCTAAAATCCCTATCCACGTTTTCAGTTCCATGTCTATTAGTGACCTACCCAATGAAAAGGTAATAACTGGTTAACTGGTGGATGAGTAGTTAGAACTATCCATAGTGTATCAAATATCTAGTTGAACTGCAAGAACAGCCCTCATTTATCTTAATAAGAGCTGTTTCTGGATGTCCGATACTCTATAGGCGGAGTTGTGTTCTCCCAGCTCTGATTATTCTATATCAGGGGGTGTGCAGGGTGTTACACCCTTACCAATCACTTATTAGGTTTGGGCCAAAAAAACCTTCAAAGCTCTATATTGGGTTAAAAGCCATTTACATGGCCCAGTAATCAGGGCAACTATCTAGAACAAGTCTACCAATCGTCAGAATTAGCCAAAACCAACAAAACACTCATTGGTTGGCTCATTGCATATTTAAAGTGGTAAAAATGTTGACCAGTATAAAAAAGATGTATTTCTGAAAATCTGAACAGTTGATCAGAGGAGGAACCTTTGTTACAATTGTTCCTCTGCCATTTATTGTAAAAAATAGTCTGATGCAAATGAGTGATCTTCACAAGTTTTGACCCTATCAGGGTGACTATCTATAGAAAGCATTACAGAGGGAGTTTTTTTCCTTCTGGTGGATAGATACATTTTTCTAGTAGGCACTGCCTAATGTCAACTAAGTTCTCCCCATGGAAAACAAAGTGCTCTGTAAGAGCAAATAGAACATACGTATGAGGTTTGTCTGTTTATAAGAAAACTCCATTCATTTCAATTAAATTGTACTAAAATAAATGACACATAAATTACACATAAAAATAGACCTCGACTTTTCCAAGAAATGTTATTAAACAGTAATAGTTTGTAAAAAAAGTTCTTACTTAATAAGGGTATATTTATATATATATATATATATATATAAATATATATATATATATATATATATATATACAAATATACAGTTATTTAGTAAGAACTTTTTTACAAACTATATATATATGCATTGCATATACCAGCAACCACCATCTCAAGAATCTACACTGTCCATCCTATCTCACTCGATCTCATTGTAGTATAAGTTTAGCCATTGTAGAGATTTGTAAAATATGGAGTTATAGATTTGAGGAAATTTCAATGGGTTGATCATCACATGTAAATGACAGAAATCCATATAAATATTTATTTTAAAAAAAATGTATAGAGTAATTAAAATGTTGACATGAGTTTTTTTGAGACAGGAAACATCTATATGACAAATTCAGAACTGCTCCTTTCTATGATAAGCACTCCTTATCTCTCAGCACTCATACATTGCTCCCGACAGCCAGAGATGTAACAACCAGTTTTTTTAATATTTACAAACATACATTCAACTTATAAAATCTCCACTGGAGGACCAGACGTTTCAAAAAGAGTAAGTTCCCCCCGACTCCCGTTAAATGTATAAAATTGCTTGATCTTTCCCCAACCTAAAAACAAGAAATTATTATTAAAAGATGCCGTCTTAGTAGGTTGAAAAAAGAACTTTAAAAATGCACATAAAATCAAGCCTACCCACAGATGGTGGAGGCCATTCTCAAGATTTCTTCTCTTTCTGGAATATAAGGCTTGGCCAGATTGACTGGAACTTCTTCTTTTAATATTTTTTTTCATTGAGTTGGGCACTGATCAGTTTTTATAATATGTCTCAAAGGGTATTGGAACTCAGGGTATCAAAGGCAACAACAAACTCACTTGTTATTTCATAGACTTAATGCTATCTGTTACTGTAGATGCACAAAATACTGGTACAACATCCATATTCAAGTATTTTGCGTCTATAATGATCAATCAGTTGCCATTGAAGGGAATACTTTACCACGATTTACCTACCCAAAGTAACTGCTATGTTACATAGGGTTTTGCACATATGTCTTCCATACCTTGGTTTTTACATTCTAGCTGTACCTTCTGTGCCAGAAGTTAAAGTAAACCTGTCATGGCATTTTAGGACACTAAACCACCCATAGGATCTTATGAACCAGTAGTTTAGTGTTCCAAATCACCCTTGATAAAAAAAAAAACATAAATGCTCACCTCCTTCCTTGTTTCACCCCGTTCCTGTGCATTGTGGCAAATGAAGCCAACGTAGTACACACTGTAGTATCCTTCATTGCACATGTGTCATAGGTATAGCAGATGTGCAATTAATATGGGTATTACTCTGGCCTCACTTGCTGCATCATGCGATGAGGCGACAGTTTGGGAGCTGCAGATGTGAGAACGATTTAAGTATAAATGTTTTTTTTTTTTTTTTTCAATAAGGATCTGTAATTGGTTTAGGGATCCGAAATTGCAGATGTTCTTTAAGTTTAGAAAAATTAGGCTAAAGCTCTTTAGTGAGCATTTACAGAGCACCTCAAGGCTCCACCTCCAAAGCAATAACATCGTCCCCTGCTACACTGCAACCACCCAACACCTTCTCTCGCTCGTCTGCCCTCATCTATGGCACTCCTGGGTTCTGCAAGATGTGGAGCACTAAGGAGCTGCAGCCTAATTTTCATATTTTCAAAGTAAAGATCTGGCATAGAAAGAACAACTGGGTAATTAAAACAGAGGTTTGGGTGGCATGTTGAAACCAAGTGCCCTGAGATCTAGTCCTTTTTGATATATATAAAAAAATGCTTGTTAATATTTTTCAGGCATCTCAGAAGTAATGTGAGAGTGCTGAGAGGAGACAGTTCCCCAGCACAGAAGAGAGGCGGAGCATTTCCTGCCATGTTGGGGAGATACTTCTTGCCCATAAAAAATGAATAAAAATCATTGGTTTTTCATGTCAACAATGTTAATTTCAAATTCAAATGGTTTTATGGCAGAAAAATCGATTGCAAAGAAAACATATTGTGATGGACAACCCCTTGACCAAACATTGTTATTTATTTAACTGAATCCTCTAATATTTTAAGAATTTATTGTACTGTAATGTCCACAACAACTGCCAAAGGTGCAATAAAATATTGGATAATATAATATAATTTTTTTTTAAGTGTGACAAAACAAAATTAAAATATTAAAGCACAATATATTTTTTCCATTTTTGTATTGAATTATTATTAAATAATGTTTAGGTATTGCCATTTGCATACACTTAACAAAACATAGCTATTGTCTGAGCGCTTTTAAGAAACACTGCAGGTTAAACTAATTCACTGGACATTGAGTACTACAGGGCCTGAAGGGAAATTACTTTTAGGCTACCTGCACATGAACGTGTGCAGTCTGCGGAAACAGAATTGTATGGTCCCGATCCCATGGACTGCACACCTTGCACAGGATGGGGAACCTTGCATCACACAGAAATATGATGCAAGGACTTCCTGTTTGCTGACGAAAGTCCTAATTATTACATTGCACATTATAGTTAGACAGGGAGTCCTTGCATCATACAAGGATTCCCATCCTGTGCAAGATGTTCAGTCTGTGAGATTGGACCAACATATGGGCCAATTTCCACAAATTTTTGTGCAGCTGGCCTCAGTTGGTGCTCTATATGTCATGCCCCGCCCCCACAGGCACTGTGATAGACATAACAAATATCTCTAGTTTATCCTGCAGTGATCATTTAATGCCATGTATTATATTTCCTACAGGAAAATTGTTAATAAGAGGTATATTTAATTTAAGACATTATATTATGCCATATCCAGGTTCCAGTTTTTAAAAGTTAAAAAAAAAAAAAAATTCAACTTGGAGAGATAATATACCAAAGGAAAATATGTATATGAGTGTTTGTACTGTATCTAAAGGTGACAACAAGGAAAGTCACATAGACCATGCAGCGTGCAATACATGTGTGCATGCATATGTACTACTTATAAAATACGTCAAATTTTTTTTATTTAAATCCACACTCTCTGTATAAAATTATCCTTCATTCCACCTTTGTGAAAAAATTTAAATTATCATGTAAATTAATTTGCATTCTTGTAATCATGCAGTTCTATGTTGGAAAAAAAAACATTAAATGATATATAGCAGCAATTTTTAAATATGTTTCTTTATATTTCTTAGTTAAAACTTTTTGGAAAAAAAATGTCTGCTCGAATAATTCATTTGTGATATACATATTTATGGAGAAAGGATACAATTAAAAGAAAATATTTTAAGGCAAAGTTCATAGCATATTTTTTTTGTAAAGTAGAAAGATTTAGCGTATTATATTTATTCATTTTTTGCACAGGTTACACAAGTGTGTCTGAGAAATGTTTTTTGTAGTTTTTTTTCCTGCAGAAATTTAAGTAGAATTCTAAGTGGGGGAGGGGGGATCCACCTTCCTTAAAGGAGCACTAAACACAGAAAATGCATATCTAAAAAAACATCTCATGAGATTCTCCTATTTCTCCTACTTCTAAATGTACTGCTTAAAGAGCACCTTTTTCCTCCTCGTGCATGTAAAGAGTAACATGCGTCATGTAGGGGCTGCTTCATAGATTCAGGAACAGTTTGAATTTTCTTTCTAGCCCCCACAATTGTGGAGATATCAGTCCCAGTATCTGACCATTATAATCCTCTCCACTGCCAGAGAGGAGGAGCTGGGAGGAGGCGTGTGCTGTGTTAATCTTCTCTGACTGGTAGAACATTATTGTAACACACGCTCCTTCCTCTGCTCCAGCACCTCCTCTCTGACAGTAGAAAGGATTATAAAGGTCAGATATCTTTACTGATATCTCAGCATCCGTGTGGGCTACAAAGAAAATTTAAAATGTCCCAGAATGTGTTTAGTTATCTCTTCGGATCTTCACATGTGTGATGTGGTGAAAGGTCGCCTTTAACAAGAGAGAAACATGTCTCTAAATAAGTCTTCTGTATCCCAGAAGTGCAGACGTGTCTCTTTCCTTCTTCAAACTGTCCTGTGTCTGGTTGTAAGATAACTGGCTGGAGCTGCCACCTCAATGCTTTGCTTTGATAGCTATCCCTCTTTAGGTAAAGATGAAACTGATCAGCAAAAGATTAATTTCTTTGTTCTCAGCAAGAATTCAGAGTTCATACCGAAAATGTTACAGATAGTGGATGAAACTATATATCTTCTCTCATTTCTAGGTGAAGTGTTCCTTTAAGTGGTATATGGCTTTGCAATAAATTTTATGATGCGGTATGTATTATGTTATGAATGAAGTATTAATTATACTAATTCCTAGTGTATATTTATGAATGTAAATTTAAGTAAATATTGAGATAAAATTTACTGATTTTGGATTACATTTATGTATTATTAATGAAGATTCACAACCCACGGTGCGCTTCCACATATAAGGCTCAGCACAAGTTGTGTCTGAGCTCCGCATACACCAAGAAAGGTACTAAAGGGGACAAAATGCCTCTCAATCCAATCACAATGCAATAAAGAGGTCCTTAATGCAAATAGAAATGTACCTTTGTGGCCAAAAGCAATGAAGCACTGCAAAGATAATCCTCTTTTTATGGGTGGGCAAATTAGTCTACAGGGAGGGATCTTAATTTGTCTACAGAGGGAGTTCCAGAGTTTAAAAAGTTGCAATTTTAGATCAGAGCACTTACATGTCAATTCTATAGTCATTTACACCTTCCCCTGATGCACTTAGAGACCCAACTGAAAATCCATAATTACATAGTTTAGTTTATACGGTTGAAAAAAGACACATGTCCATCAAGTTCAACCAAAGAAGAAAAGGGACTGGACAAGGAAGGGATTTAGGGGAAACAATTCTATATAACATAACTGTCAATGTTGTTTAGATGTAAAAAAAAATTTTTGACCATTCTTGAAGGATTATTGTCCGATTTCTCTGAATCCTGGCTTCCGCATCCGCCAATACTGGTCACGTGATGTCAAAGAAAGTGACTAACCTTGATGTGAGGCCCTATAGCATATCCGGCCATCACAGGTGCTGAAGACTATGGGGCTTATTTACTAATGGTCCGCAGACGCCATTTCGTTGGTTTTTCCGACGTTTTCGGGATTTGTGCTGCTGAGACAGGTATTTAATTGGGAATTGTGTCGCACACGATCTGATTGTGGCCCGGCTGCGCTGGCTTTTATGCGAGAGAAATCGGGGCGGGGGGGGGGGGGGTTATCCGTCGTAGGATCCGACTGATTCGGACTGAGGGAGGGATTTAACTTTCAAATTGTTTCGCAAGAAGAAGGTGAACTCCGGTGGACCAGAGCGGGGAAGCGACACATGCAGGATCTCGGGCGCACAATCTTAGTGAACCGCGGCACAGTGCATGATCGTCGGACAATGCACTTTCTGTGAACTACTCCAGACGGGGAAGAAAATGTGCCCCTATAAGTACCAACGCTATGTGGGAGCAAGGTAAAAACACTTTGCTCCACATCAGGTCCCTAAATGGCACTATATATCGGCTTATCACTTTGGACCCAACAGACTCCCTTTAAATCCAGGGCTCCCAATAACTGATCAGAAGCTTTGGGTATACATTGACATAACTTTTTGTCAATTGCAAACTGTGGTAAATTTTTTATTCTATGGGGGGGGGGGGTGGTATGCCCCTCTAGGTGAAAGGCGGGAGTGTATACCTGTAAATGGCTGCATCTAACAGTTTATCACACCTGTCAAATGCTCACTGCAAATATAACACAACACTAATTTTATATTATTATATTTAGATTACCTTTTTTTAATTTTAGTTTAAAGTTTTATCTTAAACCTAATCGGCTTATGGTTAAATTGAGTAAATAAGGTGAAATTGAGTAAATGTGGGACAAGAAAGAACACGGTTTCCTACATATGATATCATCCATGCATTTCGGCACTTTACTTCTGTATTACATTTATTTTTTCTTTTTATTCCTCTACTATCCCCAATGCAGAGTTATTATGAAGAGCATTTTCCTAATCTGTTCCTTTCAATGGAAAATTACATTTGGATTGAATCAATATTTGTCTGTGTTTATTCCATGATATCTTGTAGAGGTCCAAACTGATGCATTAAACAAACACAGATGCCTACAACTGGGACTGAAATAGCCTGTGACACCCACCTTGGGGCAAGGAGGCCCTGGAAAGTCTTCTCAATAGAGAATTTGTCTTGAGATATGTAGTTCTACTGGCTACACTGCAAGTTTTTGGAAAAATTAGAAAAACCCAACCTGATACCATCCAAAATAATAAAGTGCTGAACAGGAAGATTTTATGAGGTATTCCCCAACTTAAAGGGGTTTGCCCATGAAATAAAGTTCTCAAATTTCAATCCCCTAGTGATGTTTACACATTAAAGATCATTTTAACTCCTTACTTTACAACTTTACTCAGTTTTATTGCTGTTTTAGCTCCTATCAGTGATTGGGACTGTAAGAATCCAAAGTATGGGCGGGGACTCACTAAGCAGAGCCTTCATGATTTCTCTAGAGCTGTGATATGCAGTGTGCTGACAAGGTGCTTAGATTATCAGGGTACAGGTTTATCTACACTTTTATTTAGCTTCTGAACATTCACTAGTATGTGACACATAGAAAAAGAGAGATGAGACAGATCAGAGATGATTAGTTCCAGGGCCAGGGGGCCCCTGCATGTGGAATTTTGTGGGCAGAGGATGTATTGCTCTTTATATACTGCTTGGTTGAATGCCCAGGTGAAGATCGTCGTCGTCTGTATATATATCTATCATTTCTCTGTCTAGTTATCTATTACCTATAATTTGTCTATTTCCTATAAATCTGTCTAATCATGTATCTACTTAGCTTTTTGTCCATGTATTTATCTATATATCTTCTATTTACCTATATATCTCCTATCTATTATCTATCATATGTATTATTTCTCCATCTATTTCTCCATCTTTTATCTCTTTCCTACTGTATCTATCTATTTCTCATATTCCCTGTTCTCACTCCCTTATTCTCCACCCCATCCTCCAATGTCATCCGGCCAGTTGGATGATGAGGTGAAGTGTAAGGGAGTGAGAACATAAGGGGCCACAGGACTCGGCCAAGAAGGCCATGTAAAGGCACAAAGTTTATTTAACAGGGTTGCGAGGTAAAAAAATGTATACGTAAAAATACAGTGCCAATGTGTTAATAAGGCTCTATGGGAACCTATCACTAGCTGAATTTGTTAAAAAGGTGGTGACAGATTCCCTTTAAAACCTACGATCAGTGCCAGCAACGATCATGGACACTGTTCACAGGACCTTTTACACTTGTTTAATAAGCAAAAAGCAACATTGAACATTTTGGTCTATCCGACCTTCATCGGAAACATATTGGTGGAGGGCAACAAATTCAAGAAAAGAATATCCAGCCCCTGGTCCATAATGTGTATAGCATATGGAGGCAGATTTACTTACCCGGTCCGTTCACGATCCAGCGGCGTTCTCTGCACTGGATTCGGGTCTGGCTGGGATTCATCAAGGTAGTTCCTCCGCCGTCCACCAGGTGGCGCTGCTGCGCTGAAAAGCATCCGAATGCCCTGAAATTCACCGAGCCGGACCAAGTGAAGGTAAGCGCGTCCCAAGCGACACTTTTATTGTTTTAAATGCGTCAGTTTTTCCGAATCCGACGGGTTTTCGCTCGGCCACGCCCCCCGATTTCCGTCGCGTGCATGCCGGCGCCACAATCCGATCGCGTGCGCCAAAATCCCGGGGCAATACAGGGAAAATCGGCGCAAATCGGAAATATTCGGGTAACGCATCGGGAAAATGCGAATCGGGCCCTTAGTCAATGACCCCCATGGTGTTTAAGCAGCATATAACCGCAATTGAAAAGAGCATGAGTGAGTGCTATACTTTCTTTTAGTAGGCAGAAAATGGTGATGTTTAGCCCTCCCCATCGGTTAAGGTCCAATTAATAAAATGCCATCTCCTATAATAAGCACAAAGTGAGTCAGTTATGTTGCTCATCCAGACAATGCTGTGGCCAGAGGAGGACCTGAGCAGCAGATGATCCCTTCTGTCAGCTGCACCTCATCAGTAACCTGGTTTAGATGAGCAGATGTGGTTCTGTGCTATGATAAGAAGGAATACATGCAATAAAAATATCAGCACATTTGGAAATGATGCTTCAGAAGCCAAGTCTTTATTTTGAAGCAAATTAGCCAGATGTAACAAGATAAAATCACAGAGCAATGAAATATCACCGACTCCATTATGGAGAGGAGTTGCCTTTTTCACCAAATGTCCGTTAATAAGAGAAATTCTATAAGTGATTCACTTCTAATTGCTACAATATTTTTCTTTTCGGAAACCAAAGAGAATATATATCAAAATCATCGTCTACATCCCTGAAAAAAGGAATATATGCAGTAAATTTGTCTTAAGAACAACAAAAAATGTATAAAATATCAATGTTTAAAGACACTTCAATATTTGACTACTTTTTCCTTGTCTTTTCAATCATGGTCTCCACAATCATTGCTGTCTCCTCGTAACTCTTTGTTTTATCATCTGTAATTTTCTCGATTGATTCTACCACTTCGACCTTTTCATAGCTCATACAGCTTGGGTAGTCTCTCCCCCTGAAGGGTGTTTTGGGTGTGAGACGCTTTTCCTCTTTGTCATCATTTTGAAATCTACTCTTTCTTTGAGTCTTTACCGTGTCCGAACTTGAACTTGAAGAACTACTGGAACTTCCAGAAGTCCCAGAAGTTATAGACCCATGTCGAGAATCCTCTGGTCTAGTAACATCTGGTGGCTTTTTGGTGTCATCTTTATCCGATGGTTCCTTACCATTTGACTGCTTTTCTTCCTCATCTTCGTCTTTAGGTTTGTCATCAATTTCTGGTTCATCTTCTTTTGTCCGTTCAGAAGAAGCATCTTCATCTTCACTCTCTGACGGCTCAGAAGGCTCAGGTAACTCAGGAATTGGAAGGACAATATCATCACCAGGTCCTTTGTCATGGAAAATGCTAACAGTTATCCTACCTCCAGCTTGAGGAGTGGAGGAATAGAAGCACGGGTCTATGTAACTTGATTCACCTGTTACAAGAACATAACGACCCTTAGTGAAGAATTCTGGAGAAGGCTCTGGCTTCTTGTATCCTCTCATTCTATCTCGTACTATGTTACACAGTTTATCAAAAGCTTTACTTATCTGTGCTCCATCAGGTACATCCTCTGAAGAAAAGTCCTGTTCCAACATTTCAAAGTCTTTCTCAGGTACACCACTCTCAGTGTTACTATACTTTACTTCTATGGGCCTCTTTTCTCCACTCTCTTGTCTTTTCTCCACCGTTGTATCTTCATTACTAACATCACTTTTATCCATTGATAGTTCTTTTCTTCTTGAAGTCTTCCTTGGCACACCCTTTTGCCTTGGTTTTGCTGTAGCAATATCTTGTATGGCTAGAGTGATGTCTGGAATGAGCAATATGTACAATATTCACTTATTATTATTACATTTTAGCTTTAATTTAATAGCAGTTTATGGGATGTCCTCGATTTTTCTCTGCCCATTGTGGGTTCATATCTAGCCCAATCACAAGAACATAAGGAATGAATGCTATATTTTACATGTTACATTTTACCATAATTTCCTTTCTGTGTGTTTGGATCAGTCCCAAGAAATATTTATTGTACCATGCTGAGAAATCCGTCAAAGAAGCAGACTTAGGACTCATGCACACAACCGTCAGGGGGCGTATGCACAGCTGCAAGCTTGCGGGCGAAGATATGTCCACTATAGACAGCTATGGTGCATGGGCTCGGGACGGTGAGCGCAACAAGCGCCAACTTTAGCCACAAAAAGATAGAGCCTGCTCTATCTTTGGTCATATCTATGGCCAAGCAGCTAGTGATTTCTATGGAGAAGGGCGAGGTGAGCAGCGCTTTTTGGGGCCATTTTGGGGAAAGTTTGTGGCCAGATATATACGTCCCCATAGACAGTTATGGTACATTGCTATGGAGAGGGGCTGCTTTGCTCAGCCCTCCTCCTCTCTCGTGTGCTGCTGTATGCTCAGGCTACAGATGAGCAAGTATACGTTAGTGTGAAAGGAGCCTAACTGCTATGTCAAAGAAGAGAAATAGACTTGAACTCACCCACAATCCCAATTTCCTTATAGCCTTGCCAACCCTAGTGGTAAGGGACCACAGGTTGACAATCCCTACTCTGACAATGTGCTCAAAAGAGAAGTAAAATGAACAGAGAGACAGACAGATAAATAGACAGACACAAGACACAAGCAAGGTAAGAAAAAACGGCTGAGAAACATGAAGTCATCAAGATACAAAAATGACAAAAACAATTTACAAGCGAACAGAGTAACAGACAAATATACAGACACAAGAGAAATGGGGAACAAGCTGGTACTGGGTTCAGGGCTCAGATTAGATTCAGGCTCTGGTTCTGGTTTGGGGTTCTGGATGAAGCAGAAAGTTTTTCTTACTCTTTCAGAGAAGACAAGCCCCTGAAAATCTTATTTTAAAAGTTTATAAAAATTACACGAATGGATCACAAATATGGAGAAAAAGTTTAGACCTCAAATGTCAAGGACATCTAATTTATTTTTCCGGATTTGCATGGACCCCTTCCAGCACATGGATAAATACTTTGATACAGGCTTGTGAACTGGACCCCTTACAATAATTCTCTGTGTCACAAATTATGCAAATTCTCTTTTTCTAACCATTACCTTTGCTCCTTGAAGGTGATATCTGAGAGGTTTTGAAACTTTGCATAAAGAGTGTAATCGGGGTTCCAACTATTGCAGAGTTCAGTCTAGAGGAGAAAATAGTTACAAGCCAAGTTACAAGAGAGCACATGAAGGGTTACTGTGTAATACAGATCCAGCAATGTCTGTGCCAGCAAATCATATGTGGAACATTCTAAATATCAAGGAAAATATTCTGAAAAACACCATAAAACCTTAAGCTACTTACTACTAGGGAACTAGGGAAGTACAAGGGAACCTTACCATTAAAATTCAGCATAATTTAAAGGCAGCATGTTATAGAACAGGAGGATGTGAGTATATGCATATATGGTTTTTGTGCAAAAGGTTCAGTATAACATATGCCATATAACAATGTAAATGTTTGCTCTTTCTATTAACTAGTTCAGTCAGAAAGAGGGGGTGTTATCTCTGTGCTCATACAGACTGTTAGGTTCATCTATGCTAAACCTTGAGAAAGCAGAGATCTAGTTACATGCATAAAAGATTTACTGAATTGTTTCCTACAACTCTATAGAAACCTGATTTATAACATGCTGCCTGCAGATAGGACACTTTGTGCAATCTGCTCAGCTCCTCAGCTCCTCCTGCTCTATAACATGCTCCCTGTAGATAGGACACAATGGGGCACATTTACTAAGGGTCCACAGCCGCGAATCCGTCGGGTTTTTCCCGAATATTTCCGCTTTGCGCTGTATTTCACGTGGCGCACGTGGCGATTGTGGCGCACGCGATCGATTTTTGCCGCAATCGCGCCGACTTTCGCGCGACAGAAATCGGGGGGCGTGGCCACCGGACAACCCGAAGGATTCGGAAAAACCGCAGAATTTAAAAAGCCATTTGTGTCGCAAGATCAAGCACTCACATACACCAGAAAAAAGCAGGTGAACTCCGGCGGACCTCGGCGCAGCAGCGACACCTGGTGAATATCGGCGCACGGACCTTAGTGAATCCCGGCAGAACCCGAATCAGCGTCGGAGAACCCGCCGCTGGATCGCGACTGGACCGGGTAAGTAAATGTGCCCCAATGTACAATCTGCTTAGTTCCTCCTGTTCTATAACATGCTGCCTGCAGATAGGAATCTATGCACAATCTACTAAGCTCTTGCTGATCTATAACATATTGGGGCACATTTACTAAGGGTCAGCGGACCGCGATTCTGTCGGGTTTCCCGAATTTTTCCTTTTTGCACCGAATTGCCCCAGGTTTTTGGTGCACGCGATCAGATTGTGGCGCATCGGCGCCGGCTTCCATGTGACACAAATCGGGGACGTGTCTGTCGGACAACCCGACTTATTCGGACAAACCGTGGACTTTAAAAAGCAAATTGGGGCAGATTTACTTACCCGGTCCGATCGCGATCCAGTGGCGCGTTCTCTGCGCTGGATTCGGGTCCGCCCGGGATTCATCAAGGTAGTTCCTCCGCCGTCCACCAGGTGGCGCTGCTGCGCTGAAAAGCATCTGAATGCGCTGGAGTTCACCGGCTCGGGCTGAGTGAAGGTAAGCGCGCATCCCAAGCGACACATTTCTTTTTTTAAATGCGGCGGTTTTTCCGAATCCGTCGGGTTTTCGCTCGGCCACGCCCTCCGATTTCCGTCGCGTGCACGCCAGCGCCGATGCACCACAATCCGATCGCGTGCGCCAAAATCCCGGGGCAATACAGGGGAAATATCGGGTAACACGTTGGGAAAACGTGAATCGGGCCCTTAGTAAATGACCCCCATTGTGTTGCAAGATCAGCACTTACATGCAACGGGAAGAAGAAGGTGAACTCCAGCGGACCTCAGCGGGGGAAGCGACACATGCAGGAAATTGGACGCACAATCTTAGTTAATAGCGGCAGACCCGATATCCTCGTCGGACGGCAGGGATCGCAACGGGACGGGTGAGTAAATGTGCCCGGTTGTCTGCAGATAGGACACTATGTACAATCTGCTCAGCTTCTTCTGCTCTATAACATGCTGCCTGTAGATAAAACACTACGTAAAATCTGCTCAGTCCCACCTGCTCTATAACATGCTGACTGTAGATAGGACACTGCTGCTCTAAGACATGTTACCTGCAGATAGGACACTGTACAATCTGCTCAGCAACTCCTGCTCAATAACATGCTGCCTGCAGAAAAGATATTGTAGCCAAGTTTGTAACATTTCCTATAAAGTCCCCTGTGTTCTTTACCTGTTGTCTTCATTCTCAATAATCCGTTTATATCTCTCCAATTCATTTTCCAGGGATTGCTGGTATATCACCAGCTGACGACAATCATTGTTGTACTTCTCCAAGTTCCTTTCAGCTTCTTCAATTCCCTTCCTGAGCACTTCTATCTGCTCATTGTACAGCTGTATCTCATCGTCGTAGCTTTCCTGTGTGTTTTTAATAGCTTGTTCTAGCATAGACGTCTACAGAAATAAGAAATAATTCCTTTTCAGTGATGATTCAACTTGTTCATGAGCTGAAGTGACCTAAAGTTCATAAAAACTTTATAATCCAGGATGAATATATGTTATACTATTCTTTTTCACCCTTCTGCTGTTACCTTCATACTCTTCTTCATCTCATCCACCAGCTCGCTTCTTGTACAGCTCAGGTTTTTTGGTAGTCTGAGACAACCCCCCTTATTTTTATTTGGAGCAGCACTGATGATGTTGGAGGGGCGTGTCTCAGACTACCAGAGCACAGGGTCTGGAGAACATGAAATTGGGAAAACCACAATGGAAAAGATGGTGTGAGGTATTGCTAATGTGTGGATCATCCATTTTTGAGAATTTAATCGATATACTACTGCTGTAATATGGATATAGTATACCAGATCACTGCTTCTGGGCCTAGGATGGCACATGTTCACAAGTGGTCTTCTTTACCAGTGTAACTGGCAGACAGAGAGTGGGTTGAATTGATGACACATAAACTGGCAACAGTGACACCCATGGTCTGTATTTGGACCTGCTTTAGGTAGTGTTAGTACTTTCCAGTTTTTCCTAGAACCTGCTAGAAGGTAGGCGGAGCATGGTAATGTGGGACACACCCAAACCCTAGCTGTAACAGGAAGAGGAGGAGTTGTTGTTCAGTTGGTAGGTCAGATAAAAGCAGTCTTGCCCAGACATGTCTGATGCTGACAAGGGCAAAAGAGACCAATGGAGACTATTAAGAAGTGGTATGGGTGCTCCTGCGACCCATATTGCGGGTTGTGGGCTCATCGATGCCCCTCATGCCCTGCTAGCGCCGCTCCCGTGCCACTCACCTATCCCTGTTCCGGCTCCCACGTCTGTGTGCGTGCGTCCCAGACTCCTAGGGTGCGCAAAGAGCTGATTGGTGCTGGCCATTCCAGGAAATAGTAAAAGGCCGGCCTCTCCCAGCATTCCCTGCCGGATCTTCTATGCCATTTCAAAAGCTAGTGTCACGTTCTGTATTAGAATTTGATCCTGTTCAGCCTGCCCTGACATGTTGCTTTGTCTCCGATCCCGTGCTGCCCGTCCTGATCTACTGCCTGTCCCCGAATATGATCCTGCTTTACGTCTGTGTATATCGCCTTGGCTGCCACCAGGGACAAAGTCGGACCTGTGGAACGACCTGGTGGTACCACGCCACAGCAAGTTCAACCTGCTTTCCATCGGCCTCTGGTGAAAATCGTTTGTCACTTAGATTCCGGTCCCAGGTAACGGCTTCCGTCTTTGTCAGCGGTGGTCCAGTGGGTCCACTACCCCTGAAGCCTGACAAGAAGTAATTGTAAATTCCCCAGATGTACTTTCCACAGAAATGAACCGTACCTCTACCTCAATCCAGGAAGCCTTAGCAAGTAGACTTGGGTATATTGTGTTGCAGAGTAAATGTAGTCCTCTGCACCATATCTTTTTGGGATTCAAAAGGGAAGGTGTAAAAGGACCTTTGCAAGTATTTGCTTACACCATTGGGAAAGCCAGCATAACGGTGCCCACCAAGGTCCCACTTGTAGTGAAAAACTGGGGTTTCAGAGAGGCATTTATTTCTCCACATTGAACCATAATTTGATGTCGCCTCTGCGGTGCACCACAAGGCCCAGCCATCCCACAGGTAACAGCACCCCACTCACCCTGCAGTTCATTGCATCCCCATAATGCAGTGCTCAGTGCTATGTGCAGAGTAGAGAGGAGCCTAAACACCTACAGACTTCGCTACTACTACCAGCATCATCTTCTCCTCTATCCCTCTCACTCTTTTCCACACCCCGGCTGCAATAACATGACATCTCAATAGACCATTTTGTGTCTTTCTTAGTTGCAGCCCTACAAAGGAGTAGGGTGGTAGTGGGGAAAATATATGATAACCCCATGCACTCAGTGAGAGCAGGGGACAGGACAGGTGGTAGAAGTCAGCAACAAGCCACTTTACCTTGGATAGGGTCGAAGGCCAACTCTCTATACAATTTCAGGCTCAGAGTTGTTTTTCCATATAAATCTACTGCACTTTCCTGGAGCCACCACTAGGTAGAGCTCAGTGCAAGGAGATTTTTACAATTGTCATTGATTTCAGTGGGAGCTGCAATAATTCTCCCCCTAGTGGTGGGGAGACCTTTACTAATGGTTCACTGCAAAGCCCTGTGATATCTGTGTATACTTCGGGTAACTTAGCCTTAGACTCCTGTGCTAGTGCAGAAATCATGAGATCACTTAGTATCAAGTTATCACATAGATCACTAAGAAATAACACAATCTAACAAATCTACCAGCTAAAAATAAAGTAGCTGTAACGTCCGTGCCTAGATCTTCCTCTGTCTGCGGATTAGGTGGCATTAATTTTTATTTGTGTTTTCTATGTGTGAACTGTGTCTTAGGCTTCTGCTGCTCAGCCCTGTCCAGCAAGGGTTACTAGTCTGATGTTCCAGTCACCTCGTGCAGGTGTGTCCAGGAACTGCTTTATATACCTCCCCAGTTCTATGGTTATATTACTATATCTCAGCTTTGTATCTTGCCTGTGCTTTTGCTATTGCTATTCTATTGTTATTCTGGTTTAGTGATCTCGGCTATTATACCTTCCACTATCCCTTTTGGACTCTGGATTTGTACTGTATCTGCTATGCTCGTTGTGACCCGGATCTCTGACCTCGCTTTTTGTGTTATTCGTTTTGTGTCTGCACTGTGGCTTAGGGAGCGACTGTCCTCGTGGTTGTCCTGTATAGACTTAGAATACGTGAGGCAAGTAAACAGGTGACAGCTTTTGGAGTTTAGGGCTCACTGCCCGGTCTGTCCTCCCTGTGTCTCTGTCCAACATCCCCTTACAGTAAGAGTAAGGCTTAAGCGTAATTATATATTACTAGTAGAAAATACTAATGTAGTGAGGGGACCAGATACAGGAACATAGAAAGAGAGTGAGCCCTGACAAAAAACTTTTAATGCTTGCCTTACATACACTAGGTGGTACAGGTCAACTAGGCAATCCTCCCCTATGCCCAAGTGCTTAAGACAGAAACACAGCCAAAACAACCGGGTCACAACAGATAGGGCAGCACAGTACAAAAACCAAAGACAGGAGAGAGGTCTGACTAACAAGCCAAAGCCAAGATACTAGAGATTAAATATATAGCACACAAGAAGGGAGTGGAGCCTATAAGAAAATTTCTTTAACTAGCAGTGAATGAAGGGTAGGCAGTAGTATTATGTGATCACAACGCCCGGGCCATAGTGGTGATTGGACCAGAGCTAAGAGATCCAGACAGAAGAGAAAGCAGGTGAGGAGTTTGGAGCTTGTCAATCCCCATGGGTTAACTACCGATGGATCAAGCAATGCTGCAGGAAACAGACAGTTGGGGTGTTAAACAACCAGCTAAACCCATGTTCACACACAGTATATAAGAGATACAATAAATAACTCCTCAGCTGCATACCACAGACAGAGAATTATGCCAACACAGCTGTTATAGCAAACTAATTATTATGAGCTTGTAAATGTTCTCTTATTTCACTCTTTTAAACGAAAATTATCTTTATATTGTATTTTAATCATTAAGCCTGGAAAGAAAGATTGGTGAGCATGTAGCACCTTAAATATTCCACTAGATGGCAGCAGTGCATAGACAATACAGCACTTCATAGATGTCCATGTCTTCCTCTGTGTCAATCACAGATCTTCTCCGTCTTCTTCTTTTCCTGCTGTGGCTAATGCTTACAATACCAAGTCTATGGGACTTTACTCTACAAAAGCCTAAAAATATTTTAGTCTTATAAAACCAACAGCTAGACAAAAAAGTAATTCTTTTCTAAAAGGAATAGACACCCAGCTATAGACGATGTATCAATTTTTACATTGAGTAAAGTATAAGTATTTGGCTTGACAAGGTGAGAAGCCATGGACGTGGGTCAGGAAGGAATTAATTCTCCTTATGGAGATTATCTTTTCTTGCCCAACATTAGGGCATTGCTGGATAAACAGGCTTTTTCTTGAGACAAAGATTTAGTCACAATCTAATTTTCTAGTGTTGCGCCAGATATATCATCTGAATACTGATGTTGAAGTCTGTAGTAGACTATGTAGTAGCAAGTTAAACAATTGCAAATAGATTTGAGTGGATTGCACAACATTTTTGTGACTTTAAAAAAAAAGTTGCAAGAACTTAACACCTCATATGCCAAATTTGACACGAAAGAAACCACACAAAGATAAATCTGATGAGCAGGACAGCAGAATTCCTGCCTAATTGAAGACCATTCATGGTCCACTGGGGGTTATGGAATAAGTGTTTCCAAAATAAAGAGAATCAGCTCCTTACTGACCCGCCTCCATGGCCTCTCACATAGACAAACCAGTTCCCTACACTGCACTATAAAGATATAATAACACTGATACATTGTTGTCTACAGTTGGGAGTCTATTCTTTTTAGGAGAACTCTCACTGGTTTGGCTTTTATCCCAAAGTTGTGTCAGTAGGCTTCTGGAAAGTCAGATATTGAAGTAGAAAGAGCTGCTGCTCTTTAAAGGACACCTAGCACCAGGATGAAGCATTGTAAACCAAGCACACTGACATACTGGTGTGTGCTCCTCTGGCAGAATCTGCACTTCTTTAAGCTTCCTATGACCTTATTTTTAAGAAAAAAGGCTTTAAATAATATGCAAATGAGACGGATGTGCTTCAGGCTCAATTAGTACCTATGGAGCCTGGAACCCTCAGGCTCATTTGCGTAAAGGCCCTTTTTTTTGTAAAAAAAACAGGGAATAAGAAGCTAAAAGAAGAGTGGATCCTGGCAGAGGGGGAGCACAAGTATGTTTGGATTACAACCCTTGATCCTGGTAGTAGGTGTCCTTTAAGGTAGAACTGGGGGCAAAATGTACCTTTTCCCACCCTAGACACTTATGTGTTCATTTCTTCTTAAAATCCCCACTTGGCACAGAATCTGTCAAAACTGTTTCAACCATATGTTCGGGAGTTTGCCTCACAATGTTGTGCTCTTTGCACTCTGCATTTCTCTTCTCCTCAGCCCCACCACCCAGCTTTCAGCAAAACACTCAGCAGGCTTATGGTTGGAGACCACAACAGTCATTCTAAGAAGAAAGGAGAGACTGTGGAGCTAGAAGTTCAATACAGAGAGTTAAAGGGTTTGGCCACTCTTTTACATGAATTGCTCAAGTGCCTTTAATAATAATACCTGAATGTTTATGAAGTGATTAAGCAGTCCTGCTACATTAGTGTTGTGTGCAGATTCTATGTGATTCTTTGTTTACATGTCTGAGCTCAGATGACTAGAAGGAGCTGTAGCAGGAGAGTTATGACTGTGGGAGAGAGACACAGTGGCTGAGGACGACCTAGAGCATTAGGTTCTGTATGTATGCAGAGGGCAGCGTGGTGAGAATAGGGAAAGGTTGAAGCTCTTAAATGAGGCAAAGACAGTGGTACAAATACATGCACATACATGTATAATGTAACAGTTTTATTGAAAAGTGGCCAACTCCTTTAAGAACACAGCAGTGTAAGGGAATGCCTCAATATGCCATGGATATGCCCCATACATGATTACACAAATATCCAGGGCTACTACCTAACACTGCTTGCAATTTTAAATGACCAGGAATGTTGCATTTGCTGTAGCTTCTCTGAAGCATAAACATATCTTGTTTAATCCCTGATCCAAATGGTTTTGCTCAAAAAACAATTAGAAAATTCAGGACCTTGGGAAAGCTGGGTGTCTACATAAACACATTACACATGGAGCTTCCTGAACTGCCCAGACAGGACTAATCAACCGGAGCTGGATCACTCAAAGACAGCAGCTGGGGGATGGTACAGCAATTGATTACTTCTGCCTGTCAGTGACAAAACAGTGATTACAACATTCTCTGGAGCAGTGTATAACAGTCCATAACTTCTGTGGAGAAGCGCCCAGCAGTCACAGGAGTGACATGTCTTGAATTTTATAATAGTTTTTTTCAGCAAAACCACTCAGCTCAGGGATTAAACAAGATATGATCCTGCATCAGTGTAGCTACAGCATTCTCACGGTATATTTGGTTCATAATGAATAAAAGCAAAAGGTAGATTTTCCTTAAGTCCCCGAATTCCCAGACCTGTGAAATATATCCTTGACAGGGAGAGGCTTAGTCACAAATGTCTTTTCTAGATTATCTTACCTCAGACTGCAGCTTAACCTTCTGGGCCTGTAGCTGACATAAGATGCTCTTATATTCTTCAAGCTGACTTTGCATTATGGGAATTCTTCTCTCAGAAATTAGTTTTTCCTGAGGAAAGAGGAAAAGATGTTGAACAACAGTCTACACAGAAAAACTTTATACAAATCTCTGATTTAAGGAATTAGAGTTTTAGCTTTATTATTCATTCATTAAATGCATAGAAAGAAGTATTAGAATGGCCGATTGTAGGCTGGAATATTATTGGTGGGTTACTGCACATTGGCAGGGACTAAAGCACTTGAGGTGAAATAGAAGTTGCTTCTTCCTGTTTCTTTTCAATCCTTCCCTCTCCCACCTCCATAGACTACTGTTACATGCACTACAACTTACTTTAGAAAGACAGATTAGGTAGATATTTTAAAATGAATGTCAGTTTTGGAGGGGAGAGAAGGAAAAGAGCCAGATAAGCGGAAAAGGAAGCATTTTCCTCTACTACAATATACCATGTAACCATCTTACTGTAGTTAGTGTTTCTTTATTTGATTTGAAGGATACTATGATAGTTTGAAGGACCATAATCTGGTACAAATACATGTTTTTAAGCCAGGAAGGGGTAACATTTTGGCTTGCCATTGTTATATATGTCAATATACTCATACCTCATACATGCCAACGGTAATTGCAGTGACAGGAGGGGTGGTTTGAATAATTTGTTGCAATATGTTCACATATGTCTGAATTTCCATGAGGTTCTGTAAAATTAAAATTGATTGTTTAGTCTAAAATAAAGTAAATGCTATCTACGATACAAAAGAATTTGATATATAGTTATCAGAACACAAAAACATATATCATAATCGGGATAGTAGCAGTTTAACTAAAAAAATCTGTATTTTAAAAAACTTGTATTCAATTGCACCACATTGGTCTTCAGGTCACATATGGTATTGCAGTTTCGCTTTATTGACTTCAGTAACGTTGCATTTCAAGACCAGATTCTAAAATCTTTTCAAAAGGTGAAACATTAAGAACGTTTATGGACCATAAGTGACCATACACCCGTTGTCACTTTGTGTAAAGTCAGATATTTTTATATCATAAGGTTCAAAGGTAAGTAAAATACCTAGTGGTGCAAGTGATATATAGGGGCAAATTTACTTACCTGGGCCAGTCGCGATCCCCGATTTGGACAGTCCGACGAGGATGATGTCCGCGATTCATGAAGATCGTGCGGCCGAGTTCCTGTATCCGTCGCTTCACCGCCGAGGTCTGCCGGAGTTCACCTTCCTCTTCCCGGTGCTTGTAAGTGCGTGTCTTGCGACACAATTCTAAATGTTAAATCTAGTGCGTTGTCCGAATCCGTCAGGTTGTCCGATGGCCCGCACCCCGATTTCTGTCGCGTGCAAGCCGGCGCCGATGCGCCAAAATCCAATCACATAAAACACAGTACCCAGTGCGATGCGGCGCTAAAGGAAATCATCAGGAAACCTGACGAAAATGTGCTCTGCGGACACTTAGTAAATGAGCCCCATAGTGAGTAAGGTAGGCCAGTCCTACTTAAGAACACCCGACTTACGGGCGACCCCTAGTTACAAATGGACCTCTGTGCCCCTATGACCTCTGTTGAAGCTCTCTGAATACTGGTAATTTCAAATGTGTCTGAATAAAGCTTTGTTGTGACAAAAGGGTTTACAAAATGTTGGGTTGTCATGGGAGCAAGGATTAAAGGAAATTAACCATTTAAAAAAAAAATCTAAGGATACTCACCTACAACCCTCTTCATTCCGATCCTGGTGCCATCCTCTGCTTGACACATCGGGATCACCTTGAAAAGAAACTTATAATTAGCAGCACGGAGAATAGGAATGAGATGTCCGGCACTCTGGGCTGCTAATCATGCACGCCCCAGCACCTCCCTCTCCCATGCTAGGAGTAGGAGTTGACGTAATTTGAGAAATTAAGAGCATGGAGAGGGAGGTAGCCATGGCGTGGATAATCAGCAGCCGGATTGCCAGAATGTTGTCACCACACTCCATGCTGCTTTTTATAACTATTTTCTAGGTCATCCCGATGTGTCAAGCTCAGCAGTGGATAGCACCAGGATCAGAAGGAGTGTAGGTGAGTATCCTAAGATGTTTCTTTGTTTTTTTTTAAATGGTTAATTTCCTTTAATCCTTGCTCCCATGACAACCCAACATTTTGAAAATCCTTTTGTCACATGGAACAGAAAAAAAGGCTTTTTGTCTGGGGTGATACTTATAAAATATGTCAGTTCCGACTTAATTCAAATTCAACTTAAGAACAAGACTGATTTTCTATCTAACACCTTTGGTGGTCTAGGGTGCTATGGGGGTTAGCTTCTACTATTTCTGGTATTTTGGGATGGTAAAGTGGTTATTGTAGATGACCTAGGGGTGGGAAGTATATCTATATAATTACCTCCTTTTCAGCCCTCACTCAGAAACTAGGTGCCCTTTTGGAAGTTCCAAGCTAATTTGCATAATTGTTGAATACCAAAAAACGAAATCTCTAGGACTCATTTTGTGTGGCTAAATATTTTGACAATTTTTAAAAAAAAATTTTTACACAACCAATGAGTTGGAACTAAAATCTTAGCCTCTACCACCAATAATGGAGTAAGAGTATTGACACTAAATTTAAAGGGGTTATCCGGGTTTAAAAAATTTTTTATGGCCGGGCTGGGGAGGGCTATTTAAACATATTAAACATGTACTTACCTCCTCCTGTGCTGCCGATGTCCCGCGCCGCGGCCCGTCTTCTTCGCGCGCCGGTTTCAGTACAAGGGCGCACAGGGAGCTTCCGGCAGGCCGGAAGCTCCCATGCGCACCATCTCCCAGCGCTTACAACGCTGAGAGATAGGGACGTATGGGAGGAGCCGTCCACAATGCGGACCGGAAGCTCCCTGTGCGCGGCTTCCGTGCCCCTGTTTGTTTACAGGGGCACGGATCGAAGTGACCGCGGCGCGGGACATCGGCGGCGCCGGACGAGGTAAGTCCATGTTTATTATGTTTAACTAGCCCTCCCCAGCCCGGCCATAAAAATGTTTTTTAACCCGGATAACCCCTTTAAGGACTCCCACTGAATAGCTTTAAGATTTGGCTTTGTCTCTGGACCCTCTAAGTGATCCATTCTAAACATGCCCTCCTTATTCCTTTGTACAATAAATATACAGGGATTTACCTTTTTATATCGGTTCTTTGCAGCGTTGATGTCATCTTGAAGGAACTGAGATTCAATCTGAAGTTCTAGATTACTCAGTAAAGCTTCATCAGCTTCCTAAGATATAAAAACAACCAAAGGAATGTCTAAGATAAAAAAAACTGTAAGGGAACTGACAGAATAAAAGCAATATTCATCAAAAAACATTATGTTGGAAGGCTGTTCCAAAATTGTAGAGACATGGAGACGAAATATACTGAAAGACATAATAATATATGGAATGCACATCCCAAGCCAATATCAAAATAAACATGGGAAATACTTTATTAGACACCAAAAAACACTCTAGTTTACAGTACACAACACTCCCTTAGGAGAGACGTGAAGGTTAAAAGCTTTTTACAGGGAAGGAGGAGTGGAGTAATGTGTTAGTGAGTCTGTTTGGAGTAAGTTTGCGGAAAGGATCTGGTTGGGGGGGCCCGGGTTAAACCCTGCGGACGTTTAGTGTGATTTTTTACGGTTCACTGGAAGGGAGGATTTAGATTTATCTTATGATTTTGTTTTGTAAAGCTACTGGAAGGAAAGTAAATGAGAAGAGTAAGGCGTTAACAGGTGAACAAAAAAGCACTCTGGCTGAGTTGTTTAATGTTTTTTGCTGTGTTGCACCGAAGTACTGACGTATCTAGGCTGATCATGCGTTTATAGCGTCAAGCAGGAGGCAGGAGGAGAGGTTAGTCTGGCGTTAGTGCGATGTCCTAGGGGAAAATTGGTTGCTGGGTTTGTGGGGTTCTCTGGGAAGCTGCAGGCTTTGGTTGCAGGAGGATTGGGGGAGAGTTTGTAGTGGATGTTTGCGGTATGGAAGTTGTGTGAGATACTGGATGATGGGCACTATTAGAAGTAGCTACTGGACATTGAGGGGGGAGTGCTTGAGATTGGCGATCCTTAGAGTGATATCTAAGTGACGCTTATTGCGAAACTGCATTTTTGTTTTGTGTGCAGTACGTGGAGGTATGTATGTTCTATTGTCCATTGTGCCCATCGAAAAAAACAGAAAAAATTAAGCAAAATTACCCCCCCCCCCCCCCCTAAAAAGATGTGATCCTTAGTATTTTAGTTTCGGCGCGGGGCTTCTCCCGAGCAGGCCCCCCCCCCCCCCCCCCCCCCCCGGGCCTCTAGTCTTGGATGCCCCCAGGTATTTTGCAGACCCCCTCTGCTAATGTTTTAAAAGAAGAAAAAGAAAACGCCGGGGCCTGGGTGGGGGTTACTGAGTGGTTGATCCCACTGAATAATCCTAAGATTAGGATATCAATTTTAAAAGGCTGGAAAACAACTGAAGCATCGTTTATGATTCCTAATGCACTTTTATGGCATTATTTGATCCAGTCTGAGCGAGACAGAGTCATACATGGATAAGCAAGAAGAATAAAGCAAGTTCACATCGATTCCATAAAACAACAGCTGCATAATAACCTCCTGTTATGACAAATGCCTTCCCCCTGCTTCTGTTTCATTATTCAATTCATGTTTTAACCCCTATGTTCTCCCTGTGCTGAATTTTATTAGTATTCACCACATGAGAACCAAGCATTTTATCGATTTAGTCTGCTTCACGGCTGTACGGCTGCTACTAGGACATGTTTACCACATAATCGTGAAAAATGCATTTAAAGTTAAGTAAAAGCCGAAGTGGAAATCAAAGATGTTTTTTACATATTAGACTTTTCCCAGTTAGTAATGTGATAGTGTTGTCTTGCTTGGTAGAGCACCAACACATCCTGAATCTTCTCACTTGTCTTGGCTAGACTTTAGATCACAGTATAGAGAGAATACTTTCAATTAAATGAATATAAAGATACTTTATTTACATATTAGCTCAAATGATTAGGCACATTTACTACCGGCCGCTGCGATGGAGTTCCACAAAACTGCATTGATCGCTCCAATGCACTGGGCTGCTATTCACTAAGATTGTGCGCCCCAATATCCTGCATGTGTGGCTTCCCCGCTAGGTCCGACAGAGTTCACTTCTTCTTCCTGGCTGATGTAATGTGCTGATTGTCTTGCGACCAATTCGAATCTTAAATCCCCTGCTCAGTCCGAATCGTCGGATCGTCTGACACCTGTCCCCCGATTTTGTCGCATGAAGCCAGCGGCAGCCGCACACAATCCAGTCACGTACGACACAATCCCCAGTTAAATACCTGTCCCAACGGCACAAATCCCCAAAACGACAGAAAAAACTACGAAAATATGTCCGCAGAGCCCTAGTAAATAAGCCTTTCTGAGTTTTGCAAGTGGTGCACTCTTACCCTGCTCCAGTCCCCTATTTAGAAGCTAGGTCCGTCCACTCTCATTTTTTAACTCTGGTTAGAACAGGGCACCCCAAGCAACAACATATCATGACTCACTTTATGAATTCAGATAAAACAAAGATGATGGAATTGAACAAGACAAACAAGTCAAGGCAAATTGATAGAATAAAATCTCCCCACTGTTCCTGTTGAACTGCGTTTTTCTTCCTTTTCATCTTGTATTATTAGTGTCTTAATCACCTTTCCTCAATATTCATACTGATAGCAGATGGATAAGGAGAAGTTGTAAAAGTTTCTAGTAACTAACCCCTTATAGAGAGTCACTGGGTTGATTTATCTTCTTAGGCTATGTTCATACCTCATTGTAGACCTCCCCATAGTAAGGATATGTGGGAATATAACAATGTGTCCTTACAACAGAGGACAGGACAGATCCCACTGAATGAGCATGCATTCATCCTCATTTTCGACCACCCCATCCCTCTGAAAGTGGTGGAGCAACATAAATAGCAACCAGTCATTGGCTGCTGCAGATATTCATAATGTTTCCCCAGAGACATTACATCTTTATATTGATAGTTAAGTCACTGGGGTCCTCCCAGAAATATGCTCAGCAGAGGCAAAGTATTGCATCCATACACATAGCCTTAATTATATATCATTGCTCAGTAGAAGGGAGCAAGATGGAAACATACAGCTCCCATAGTATGTAGCATTCCTTTTGTTGTCATCAGCCAGTATATATTTATGAATAATGCCTTACAGAGATGGAACATCAAGTCAAATATAATCTAAGTGTGTTAGTAGTAAACTTTAGCCTCCTCTCCTAATCTATTTGCTGTATTCACCTTAGAACTGCTGACAGCTACATTTCTTGGTGCAGTAAAGGAAACCAAAAAATTCTGAATTAGTTTACTTATCACTTTCACTATTCATTATGCAATAAAAAGCTTCTGATGTCTAGTACTGAGCACTTTGTATTAGATTATTAATAGTTTGCAATAAAGTCTCTATTAATGAAGGTCTCGGCAGTATAAAAAATTTCTATACTGTCACAGGATGTTTTATCACAAGTCGTCGCAGTTTCATTCATGTTCTGCCAAGCCACTCCAGAATTGAGGTTCATACAATATGAATGCACAGCAGTGAGGACATGAACACCAGGAATATGATTTCAAAGCACCATTTTACGTGGATTAAGAACTGCAGGAGCTGATGAAATTCCAGCAATAACCATTTCATCAGAATTTTAGTGGTTGGTATATGCACCTTTACTGATCAGTGGTAAGATGGCATTCTGGGGCTCCAACACAGATAAGTCTTGGCACCCACTTCATGCTTCTTTAGGAGTTTGCCCTTGATAGAAAGTTCTCAAATTTTTATCCCAGTGATGTTTACACAATAAAGATCAATTTTTTTTAAAACCCTTACTATACTCAGTTTTATGCTATTTTAGCTTCTATCACGCAGTGTCAGTGAGTGTAAAATCCAGAGTGTGGCTGGGTACTAGCTGAGTAGATACTTCCTGCTTCCTCTGTGCTATGAGATGCTGTGTGCTGACAATGTGTTAAATATCAGGGTAGAGGGTTTATCTACACTTTCATTTACCTTCGGACATGTACTAGTATCTGACAATAGAAAAGAGAGATGAGACAGATCAGAGAAATGAGATGGATATAAGACACAATGCAAGGAGAGCAAGAGGATCTGGCCTATCACAGTCAGAGTTTATGGTCGTATCACAGGGACAACAAATGTAAACACCAGGACTGATAGAGACTGGTGGACTTATATCTGAAAATGCTGTATTTTTGTTATGACAATGAATTAGAGAATTGTTATTAGTTATCCGGAGTATATTTAAGAATCTTGTCTTCCTGGGAATACCCTGTAATGTTAGAAATTTGGATGGATTTCCCATAAGTTGGGTCATGAGAAACATTTATCTTTTTGTGCTCTCCAGGGTCATAATTGATTCCTGCATGATGAAACTGTATAAACTATTCTACACATGGGGGGGGGGACATAAATCCTTATGGCAGTGCTGCTGATTGTTAGACAGACTGCAGTCACACAGTTAAACGAAGAGGATAATTTACCTCCACATGGAGATGGTTCTGTTGCTAGTTGGCTGAGGAATTGTGGATTGCTAGCGCAGAAAAGCAGTGTCAATGGAACCCATAGTGGCAAGTCGGTCCCAGAAGATTGACATCACTGGGGCTTGCTGAGGCCTCTGACTGCAGTGACCCTGTGATCCCAATGACTTAGGCCTTGCAGGGTCATACCTCTTCCCAAGATGCAGTTTCTAGCACCCTGAAAGGATAGTGACAAATAATCTAATTATGTACTAAAGAAGTCCAAAGGGAATAAGATGAGAGCAGTGTTAAAAATATCGATGAAGATACCCACTTGTAGAGGTACACACGGTGCTCCTCGGGCATCAATTAAATACGTTTGTATATACGCTTGGAAATATATTTTATGTTCTCTCTGTTTAATTAGGGGGTTAATTACTTTGGATTTGAGGTTAGGATACTGATGTCTCATGTTTTACTAGTACGGCCTCTCTTTAGGTTGACCTCTGGCCATATACCTGGAGGGACTATCATCTCAGTCCCACCTTTGTCCAGTCCGTATTTATAGCCAATATCAAAATAAACATGGGAAATACTTTATTAGACACCAAAAAACACTCTAGTTTACAGTACACAACACTCCCTTAGGAGAGACGTGAAGGTTAAAAGCTGTTAAAATACAGACATGGACAAAGGTGGGACTGAGATGATAGTCACCTCCAGGTATATTGCCAGAGGTCAACCATAAGGAGAGGCCGGTACTAGTAAAAACATGGAAGACATCAATATCCTAACCTCAAAATCCAAAGTAATTAACACCCTAATTAAACATAGAGAGAACATAAAAATATATTACCAAGCGTATATACAAACGTATTAATTGATGCCCGAGGAGACCCTGTGTGTACCTCTACAAGTGTGTATCTTCATCAGATATTTTTTTAACACTGCTCTTCATCTTATTCCCTTTTGGACTTCTTTAATGTACATAATTAGATTAATTTGTCACTATCCTTTCAGGGATGCTAGAAAACTGCATCTTGGGAAGAGGTACTGACCCTGCAAGGCCCTAAGTCATTGGGATCACAGGGCTCACTGCAGTCAGAGGCCTCAGCAAGCCCCAGTGATGTCAATCATTCTGGGACCACTGATTGCCCACTATGGGTCCATTGACACTGCTTTTCTGCGCTAGCAATCCCACAATTCCTCAGCAAAACTAGCAACAGAACCATCTCCATGATGGAGGTAAATTATCCTCTTCGTTATAACTGTGTGACTGCAGTCTGTCTAACAATCTACAGCAACTGCCATAAGAGTTTATGTCCCCCCCCCCATGTGTAGAATAGTTTATACAGTTTCATCATGCAGGAAATCAAATTATGACCCTTGGAGAGCACAAAAAGATAAAATGTTTTCTCATGACCCAACTTATGGGAAATATCCCATCCAAATTTCTAACATTACAGGGGTATTCCCAGGAAGACAAGATTCTTAAATATACTCCGGATAACTAAATAACATATTCTCAAATACAGCATTTTCCAGATATAAGTCCAACCAGTCTCTATCAGTCCTGGTGTTTACATTTTGGTTGTCCCTGGATACGACCATAAACTCCTGACTGTGATAGGCCAGATTCCTCTTGCTTCTCTTGCATTGTGTCTTATATCCATCTCATTTCTCTGATCTGTCTCATCTCTCTTTTTCTATTTGTCAGATACTAGTACAATGTCCAGAAGGTAAATGAAAGTGTAGATAAACCCTCTACCCTGATAATTTAAGCACATTGTCAGCACACAGCATCTCATAGCACAGAGGAAGCAGGAAGTATCTGCTCCGCTAGTACCCAGCCACACTCTGGAATTTTACACTCACTGACACTGCGTGATAGGAGCTAAAATAGCAATAAAACTGAGTATAGTTGCAAAGTAAGGGTTTTAAAAAAAATGATCTTTATTGTGTAAACATCACTAGGGTATAAAAATTTGAGAACTTTCTATCAAGGGCAAACTCCTAAAGAAGCATGAAGTGGGTGCCAAGACTTATCTGTGTTGGAGCCCCAGAGATGCCATCTTTACCACTGATCAGTAAAGGTGCATATACCCAACCACTATAACATTCTGATGAAATGGTTATTGCTGGAATTTCATCAGGCTCCTGCAGTTCTTAATCCACATAAAATGAGTGCTTTGAAATCATATTCCTGGTGTTCATGTCCTCACTGCTGTGCATTCATATTGTATGAACCTCAAATTCTGGAGTGGCTTTGGCAGAACATGAATGAAACTGACGACTTGTGATAAAACATCCTGTGACAGTATAGAAATGTTTATACTGCCGAGACCTTCATTAATAGAGACTTTATTGCAAACTATTAAATAACTAATACAAAGTGCTCAGTACTAGACATCAGAAGCTTTTTATTGCATAAATGAATAGTGAAAGTGATAAGAGTAAACTAATTCAGAATTTTTTTGGTTTCCTTTACTGCACCAAGAAATGTAGCTGTCAGCAGTTCTAAAGTTGAATACAGCAAATAGATTAGGAGAGGAGGCTAAAGTTTGACTACTAACACACTTAGATTATATTTGACTTGATGTTCCATCTCTGTAAGGCATTATTCATAAATATATACTGGCTGAATGACACAAAAAGGAATGCTACATACTATGGGAGCTGTATGTTTCCATCTTGCTCCCTTCTACTGAGCGATAAATATAATTAAAGGCTATGTGTATGGATGCAATACTTTGCCTCTGCTGAGCATATGTTCTGGGAGGACCCCAGTGACCTAACTATCAATATAAAGATAGTAATGTCTCTGGGGAAACATTATGAATATCTGCAGCAGCCAATGACTGGTTGCTATTTATGTTCGCTCCACCCACTTTCAGAGGGATGGGGTGGTCAAAAATGAGGATGAATGCATGCTCATTCAGTGGGATCTGTCCTAGTCCTCTGTTGTAAGGACACATTGGTTATATGTCCCACATATCCTTACTATGGGGAGGTCTACAATGAGGTATGAACATAGCCTAAGAAGATAAATCAACCCAGTGACTCTCTATAAGGGGTTAAGTTATTAGAAACTTTTACAACTTCTCCTTATCCATCTGCTATCAGTATGAATATTGAGGAAAGGTGATTAAGACACTGATAAATACAAGATGAAAAGGAAGAAAAACGCAGGTCAACAGGAACAATGGGGAGAATTTATTCTTACAATTTGACTTTGACTTGTTTGTCTTTGTTCAATTCCATTCATCTTTGTTTTATCTGAATTCATAAAGTGAGTCGATGTATGTTGTTGTATTGGGGTGCCCTGTTCTAAACCAGAGTATAAAAAATGAGAGTGGGACCTAGCGTCTAAAATAGGGGACTGGAGCAGGGTAAGAGTGCACCACTGGCAAAACTCAGAAAGGCTTATTTACTAGGGCTCTGCAGACATATTTTTGTAGTTTTTTCTGTCGTTTTTGGGATTTGTGCCGCTGGGACAGGTATTTAACTGGGGATTGTGTCGTACGTGACTGGATTGTGGTGCGGCTGCGCTGGCTTTCATGCGACAGAAATCGGGGGACAGGTCGTCAGGCGATCCGACGATTCGGACTGAGCACGGGATTTAAGATTCGAATTGTGTCACAAGACAATGCACTTACATGCACCAGGAAGAAGAAGGTGAACTCTGTCGGACCTGAGCGGGGAAGCGACACATGCAGGATATTGGGCGCACGATCTTAGTGAATAGCAGCCCAGTGCATTGGAGTCGATCAATGCAGTTTTGTGGAACTCCAGCGGCCGGGTAAGTAAATGTGCCTAAATCATTTGAGCTAAATATGTAAATTAAAGTATCTTTAATATTCATTTAATTGAAAGTATTCTCTCTATACTGTGATCTATAGTCTAGCCAAGACAAGTGAGAAGATTCAGGATGGTTTGGTGCTCTACCAAGCAAAGACAACACTATCACATTACTAACTGGGAAAAGTCTAATAATGTAAAAAAACATTCTTTGATTTTCCACTTCGGCTTTTACTTAACTTTTAATGCATTTTTTACGGATTTATGTGATAAACATGTCCTAGTAGCAGCCGTACAGCCGTGAAGCAGAACTAAATCGATAAAATGCTTGGTTCTCATTGGTGTAATACTAATAAAATTCAGCACAGGGAGAACATAGGGGTTAAAACATGAATTGAAATATGAAACAGAAGCAGGGGGAAGGCATTTGTCATAACAGGAGGTTTATTATGCAGCTGTTGTTTTATGGAATCGATGTGAACTTGCTTTATTCTTCTTCTTTATCCATGTATGATATGTACTCGGCTCAGACTGGATCAAATAATGCCATAAAAGTGCGTAACTAGGAAATCATAAGACATGGCTTCAAGTTGTTTTCCAGCCTTTTAAAATTGATATCCTATCCTTAGGATTATATCAGTGGGGATCAACCACTCAGTACCCGGCTTCTTTACATACAGGGGTCTGCAATATCCTGCAGCCCCGAAACTAAAATACTAAGATAAATACTTTGGGGGGGGGGGGGTAATTTCTGGGCACATGGAAATAACAGACAACTCCACGTACCCACAACAAATCAGTTCCCAATAACCACATCACTCTAAGTCCCAATGCTCACACTCCCCCAATGTCCAGTACTCAACGTGCCCCATCTCCCAGTATCCACACCAACTCCCAATACCCACATCACTACAACTCCCAATACTCTGCACCAGCTTCCAGAACCCACAGCCCACCAATTTCTGACTCACTACCTCCCTTGACCTATACCATATCAGCTACCAGTACTCACAACACAACATCTCACAGTGCTCACTTAACGCTTACTTCCAGTACTTACATCATATAATCCCCCAGTGACCATATCACACTTACTCCCAGTACCCAGATCACTCCAACTCCCTGTATCCAAAACGCACCATCTCCCAGTATTCACACCGCACCAACTCTTGGTACCCACATCCCACTAACTCATAGTACTTAAATCATATATCTCCCAGTACCCACACCACACTAACTCTCAGTAGCCACACCACTCCAACTCCCAGTATCCACATTACAATAACTCCTTGTACCCACACCATATCAACTACCAGCACCCACAACAGACCATCTCCCAGTATCTGCATCACACTAACTCACCCTACCCACACTGCAACAATTCTTGGTACCCACATGACTAACTTCTAGTACCTACATCACATATCTCCCAACATCATACTCACTCCCAGTAGCCACACTAATTCAACTCCCAGTAGCCAAATAACACTAACTCCCTGTACCCACACCATATCAACTCCCTGCACCCACACTATATCAACTCCCTGTACCACAATGCGCCATCTTCTAGTGGCCATACTGCACCAACTCTTGGTACCCACATCATACTAACTTCCACTAACTACATGATATGGGTACCCACATCACACCCTGTATCCACACCATATCAAAGACAAGTACCCACAACAGACCATCTCCAGTCCCCGCATCACATTAACCATCAGTACCCATACCACTCCTTGTATCCACACACCAACTCTTGGTACCCACATTACACTAACTCCTAGTACCTACATCAAATATCTTCCAGTTTCCACATTACACTAACTGCTAGTAGCCACACCAATCAAACTTCCAGTACCCAAATCAATACAATCAATCTATCAATATATCAATTACCAGTTACTACCTCCCAGTTACTACCTCCCAGTTCCCGCATCACACTTAGTTTTAATTCCCAAACCACTCCAACTCCCCGTATCCACGCACCAACTCTTGGTACCCCCATCACACTAAGTTCTAGTTCCCACACTACTCCAACTCCTTGTACCCATAATTCACCATCTCCTAGTACCAACACCACACCAACTCTTAAACCCACATCACACTAACTCCCACTACCTACATCACACATCTCCCAGTACCTACATAATATCAACACCAGGTACCCATACCAGATCAACTCCTAGTACCACCATCACACCACCTTGCAGTACCCACATCAAAATAAACTCCCAGTCTCCAC
Source organism: Engystomops pustulosus (assembly GCA_019512145.1). Classification (NCBI taxonomy): domain Eukaryota; kingdom Metazoa; phylum Chordata; class Amphibia; order Anura; family Leptodactylidae; genus Engystomops; species Engystomops pustulosus. The sequence continues at coordinate 201,604,704 of CM033643.1, forward strand.
ACCACACCAATAACTAGTACCCACACAATACAAAAACTCCCCGTATCCACATCACATCAATCAGCAGTGAAGAGTTTGTAGCATATTTACTCTTCACAAAACACAATACAGACGGACAAAACTGAGCTGCAAAATAGATACGTGATGAGTAAGTGTTATATCATCAGCCTGAGAAGCAACACTTGTGGGAACACCACTGACTCTTTAAAGTAGAGGGGCAGGGTGTTAGATCCCACCAATCTTATACTGACCTACTCTAAGCATACTGTGGGTTTTTTAATAATAATCAGTAAATCCCTATAATCTCTGTAATAAATGTCTTAGAATAGTGAACAACATATTGGGGCACATTTACTTACCCGGTCCAGTCGCGATCCCGCGGGGCGTTGTTCGACGAGGATTCGGGTCTGCCGGGATTAACTAAGGTCATGCGCCCGATATCCACCGGAGTTCACCTGCTTCTTCCCAGTGCATGTAAGTGCGTGTCTTGCGACACGTTTTTTTTCAGAATCTGCGGAATTTAAAAAACTAAATGTGTCGCGAGATCAGCACTTACATGCACCGGGAAGAAGATGGTGAACTCCGGCGGACCTTGGCGCAGCAGTGACATCTGCTGGATATCGGGCGCACAACCTTAATGAATCCACGTCGGACAACACGCCGCGAGATCGCGAATGGACCGGGTAAGTAAATGAGCCCTAATGGGGCAGATTTATCAAGCTGTCTGAAAGTCTGAATATTTCTAGTTGCCCATTGCAACCAATCACAGCTCAGCTTTCATTTTACCAGTGCTCATGAATATTTTATAGGGGGAGCTGTGATTGGTTGCCATGGGCAACTAGAAATATTCTGACTTTCAGACAGCTTGATAAATCTGCCCCAGTGTTCTAAATAAGCAAAGAAAGGGGGGAAATGAATATAAACGGCAAATAAACTCTAATGTAATAACAATAGAATATCAATTTTACTAAATATGCAAGAAAAAGACACTTATACATTTTAAAACACTTTAAAGCACATAGGATAATGTGCACATTCAGTAGCATGATAATAAAGGTCAAATATCATGCAAGATTCTACCTACCCCCTATAGTCTCTACAAGGACCGGCCTAAAGGTGTGTCAGTAAGGTACATATGCTGCTGAAATCAAATATGGTGCCTATGCTGAATGTGAGGAAATGAACTTGTAGTGTATAGTCAGTGCCCCATATCATAGAACCAGCAGCAATATATTGAAAAAATATATCCACATATGAAATAAGAAATTAATATATCACCACATCCCGATAGGGTAGGGGTCAGACCCCTACCCCTTCGGGATCTGGTGATATTCATTTCTTATTGCTTTTAAGTGTTTTTAAATGTATAAGTGTCTTTTTCTTGCATATTTAATAAAATTGATATTATATTGTTATTACATTAGAATTTATTTGCCGTTTATATACATTTCAACCCTTTTTTTTGCTTATTTAGAAAACTGTTTAGATGTCATTGACAAAACAAGCACTAAAATATTGTGTAATTCATAAAAACTGCAATGTCTACCTGACAGCAGAATGTGAACCCGGTGACCACAAATGATCGAGCAGACAGGTTGCCATTGCACTAGACCTTTTGTCTGATTCTGAAAGATTGATCTTTTCTAAAGAACCAAATGCATCAGATCAATAAGGATGAGTCCGGAATATAATGAAGAAGGCCGCCAGGATAAATATACACATTTTACCGGTGAGAATCGATTAGAGATGGCGCTCTATAAATGACTCAAGTGTTGAGGAACTGGCTTCTTACCTTATTAAGACGCTCAAGATTATCCTTCAGGAGTAGCTGATATTCACATTCATTCTTGTATCTGTAAATTCCCAAAACAAAGAGGGATGTATTCATATGTAATAGGCAGAACAAAGGACCCAAAGAATAATATAAACTAAATAATAGGAGGTGTAAATTTGACTATCACCCAGCAACAGAAACTGATGCAGTTTAAGACCGGCCAATGTCTAACTTTGAGCTAATAATCTGGCCCAATAGTTGTTGAACTCTTTTTCACTTGTATAACATTGTAGAGAAGCACTGAACTACAGTATACTGATCTGAATAAAGCACTTTGGGTGAGATAGAAACTTACTATAGTACCCAAGTCCTGAGGTTTCTATGTGTGCTTTATGGATCTCACTCTGCTCCTCCTCCTCTTCTACTGTATAATACATAATAGATACTGCACCCCTGTGAGCTTCACACAGAGGGGCACATTTACTTACCTGGTCCCTGCGTGATCCCCGAGCTGCGTTGTCCGCCGGAATGCCCATCTGCCGTGATTCATGAAGATTGTGCGCCCAATTTCCTGCATGTGTCGCTTCCCCGATCAGGTCCGCCGGAGTTCACCATCTTCCTCCCGGTGTATGTAAGTGCATTGGAAGCAAAACAAATTGCTTTGTTAAATCCCAAATCCATCGGCCCGCCCCCCGATTTGTGTCGCGTGAAAGCCGGCGCGATTGTGTCACAATCCGATCGCATGCGATGTAAACCCTGGCGCGATCCCCAAAAACGTTGGAAAACCCGAAGGAAATGCGGCCGCGGGACCTTAGTAGATAAGCCCCAGAGTGTCAGTTTAAGGATAGGGGAGACAAAGTATAGGTCCTTATTATTGACATATGCAAAATGTAACATCTGTGCATTCAGCGGGGGTTAATTGGACTTCAGCGCCTTCCATCCTCTGCCTATAAAGTATGTCAAAAGATGCACTGCTGGCTATGATTTTGCATTTCGTTTGCATTCTGTCCTGCACTAGACTGAACACTGCCCTATTTCATCTGTGGATATCTTAATATATTTCTACCACACCCGGCAGTTTCCTGCTGACCTTGTTCTGCGTTGCACATGGTTAAACCAGCTGTGAAAGACATTCTTCCAGTCACATTTCTTCCCTACTAGTCTGGTTTGTCTGGGTGTTAGGGGCCAGTCCAATCAACCTACGTGCCAGGTCTCTCATAATTCATTAGAGATTTGCACTTCCAAGTGCTTGCTAAAAGTCTTCCTTGGAGCTTATTAGCAAAGTCTGAACTTCCCTATTATGGACTCTTGACCTTTGCTTATCTTATGTCCATTTGTTTTTCTTTTGTTTCAGTACAGAATTTTCAATTTTTTGGCCCATATTTCTATGACTATTCAGTGCTTTGTTTTTGTCTCGTATTTTTGTCTTCTATTTTGCCTTTTTTTTCCCCTTTATTTTCACAGTTGTCAGCTACCATATAAGGTAGGTTGTGCAATTAGGTAGGGTCATCTAGGGAGGTTTAGCTTTAGGGCTCAATGTCTGTGTTTATCCTACCTTCTATCTTGTTCCTGCGCAACAGCATAACACAAAGGTCGATAAAAAGTCTGTGACTGTACAATTGCAATAATATCAATGGCAGTAAATTATATGAAAGGCACCCATTTTGGCTAATTGTGATAAGAAGTATTAATAAAAATTTGATTGAAAAATGAAAAGAAAAATAGAAGAAACTGAAAAATGCTGTGTCATCAAGAAATTAAATATTCAACTTTTTAAAAATTTTTAAAACTATTTTTTAAACCAAATGTTTATTCTCTAATTTAGGCATAGGCAAGGGCATACAAAAGCCCAATGTTATGTAAATGTAATTTGATCTCTTTTAAATCTCATACTCCACACACCAGTGGGTCTTTATACCCAAAATTGTAGCTATAAAAATCACAAAACAAGCCAGGACACTTGAAGCATCTGTAGCCTTGGCTAAAGCCATAGCTCACAACTTATGGGACATTTATGGGACATCTGTGCCTGGATGCTGTATTGAGAAATTTGGACCCCATTCAACTTAGACATCCCAGGCATATGATCCTATGTAATCAGTTATGGACATGAATTTGTAATGTGCTACTACTTTACATATCAATGATATTTAGAACTTGCTGTGACCCTCCTGGTATTTTATGTTGTGCATACACTGAACAGTCATAGGTTTTCGTTAGCAGATTAGCATCAAAGCAAACAATTATTAAAATCTAATAAAACAAGGTCGAATTTTAGTATCAGGTATCAAAAAAAATCAAAGAATTAAAAATATTTGAGTTGAGTTAGGGAAGGACACTTGATGCTGTTGGTCCCCAGGGCAAAATGTGTGCCAGGCCCCCAATTATAATGTTCTATTTATAGTACTAGTCTTCTCATATGGGAAAGTTAAATCATATGGGCCCCCTTGGGCTCAGTTGTGACCGCGACCTCTGGACCCCCACAGGTTACGCCCCTGAATGGACATATTTGACCTGGGTGAAGTGGAGGTCTTGATAGTCAGTAGCAATTGCTTCTCTAAGCTCATTCCTCATGTCTTTCCTCCTTGGTATTATCATAAATTCTGCTTTTATAGCGGTTGTCTAACTTGCTGGTAATCAAGGGTATATTATAAGTCGCACCCATCTGCTACTGATACTCTTTATTATTTTGAATGAAGGAAGATACAATGGGGCACATTTATCAAAAGCAGCAGATATCTCCAAGTTTCTGATGATAAATCAGTTTGTGTTTAAGACTGTCTAGCCTAACTTTGCACCTCTTTTAAAGGGAACCTGTCATCAGAAATTGGCCTAATAAACCACTAGTATTATGTTGTCAAGCAGCTGAGCAGCTTCTAGATGATGTTTCTTGTTGTAGATGATGGCCTGGTGTGTTGACATCATCCAGAATAACAACTTTGAAGTGAGATGTAAACTGGTTTTATGAAGTCAAGGAGGCGGAGAGTTTAATAATGAAGTCAAACTTTCCCTAACTTACAACACCCCCATCATTGTAATTGATCCTGTGTCCAAGGACATAATTGATCTGATCTCCTGAAGTCTGGTGCATAAAGAGATGTTCAAAGACACGTAGAGCATGACTACAGTGTTAAATTCTCCTCCTTCCTGACTTTATACATCTAACTTACATCTCACTTCAAAGTTGATTTTCTAGATCAGTGATGGCAAACCTTTTAGAGACCGAGTACCCAAACTACAACCAAGACCCGCTTATTTGTCGCAAAGTGCCAGCACAGAAATTTAATTTGTGATTTACACTCCCTGCTCTGTCACAGCTTTCATTGATACCAGCACCCTGAGGACACCAATAAAGCAGAAAATAGGAGAAATTTGGATGTTCATTGTAGCTTCCCTCCAGGGTCCCATAAACAGGAAGAATTGTCAGGGCCGGAGCAGGAGCTACAATGATAATCCAGATCTGTCCACAACCTTCCAACTCCTCCAGTAGTCCCAGGTAGCCCTGTTGCTTTTAATATAGCTCTGTGCACAGCAAGTCCTGGGCTGTCTGGGACTGCAGGAAGATACCTGGAGTCATCTCTGGTGATGGCCTGAGTGCCCACAGAAAGGGCTCCGAGTGCCACCTCTGGCACCAGTGCCATAGGTTAGCCACCACTGTTCTAGATGATGCCATTACACTGAGGCATGAGAGAAACATGATCTAGAAGCTGTGCAACTGATCGACAATATACTGGCAGTAGTTTATTAGGCCAATTTCTGATGACAGGGTCCCTTTAAGTTGTCTTAGTGCCATAAAACTGTCTGGTGCATTTGTATAATTTTTAGTAAAACTTTTTTACTCCCTATTTTCTGGAAGCCTTTTGCTATTCTAGACATAAAATTGTCTAAAAACTCTATTAAATCTTTGATAAATGTGCAAGGATCTGAATGTATAACAAGCTTTATGTTTCAATTACTTGATGTGGAATCCCTTTAACAACACAGAAAAATCTACTGAACAGAAGAATATCTTACAAGTTGGATTTTGCTGCAGGTTTGCTTTGGAAATACATACTCATTTTCCATTATTATATCCATGCCTACTTCACAACATGTAGAGATACAGATATGAGAAACCCAAAACCAAGGTGAAGAAGCCATGTAAAGCCAGGATAGTATGTCAAAGACAATAAAGTTTTGAAGGAAAAAGTCAGAGGTAGCAATCAAGGTCAGGACACTAGAAGGCATTAAAGTACAGGCAGATCCTGTTTTAAGAACACCTAACTTACAGATGACCCCTAGGTACAAACTGACCTCTCTGCCCCCTGTAATGAAGCTCTCTAGATGCTGATAATTTACTTCAGTTCAGTCTCAGGCTGCAATGGTCAACATAAGAGTTATTAAGGGTGTCCGCAATGAAACTTTAATGTTAATATTTGTTCCCATGACAGTCCAAAATTTTGAAAATCCTACTGTCAAAGGGACAATAAAAACACTTTGTCTGGAGGTACAGTTACAAAATATATATTTTCTGAACAAACCTACAGATCTAATATTTTATGTAATCCAGGGACTGTACTGAATCAGGGAGTAAAGGGTGGTTTAGGAAATGTAACAACATTTATCATCTATCCCAGATTTAGCCAATAACTAAACCTCTATTTATCATTTACAATGAAAAGCGCATATCTTCGAATCAGCAGTTATTCAGACATCACAGATAATTTTTACATGTTCATTTATAGGGAATTTAGCTTGCGAGCCTATTGTGGACCATGGCTGGTCTTAGTGGTACCCCACTGTAGAGTGCTTTGTGATATGTTTATGAGTTACTGTCCAAGTTACATAAAAAAATAAAAATAGGGGTTGTTAATAAACTCCAAAAATGCTCTAACAATTTCCAATATTAGATCTAATATAAAAGTAAACATTAGACTCACTTGCTTTTGAATTCATCGACCATTCTATGAGCATCTTTGTACTCTCTTTCAAGTTTGGAATGATCAGAAGACAACTCCCGGAGCCTTTGCCGATTCAGGTCAATCTGTTCTGCGAAAGCCTCTTCCAGTCCGGAGATCTCGTCCATCCTTTGGAAGGTCTCCAGTTGCTTCCTGAAGATGGCATTTCTCTGTTCTAGGACTCGAGCTCGATTAATGTAATTAGCAAATCTCTCATTTAATTCCTGCAAGTGTTCAAGTCCTTGAGGTTGGGACAAGCCCAGTCTACTAAAATCTACAAGGCTTTGTTCATCGAAGCCATCAGACCTTTCATACTTCTCTTTACGGATTTCTCGGGAGTAGCTAGTTTTGTACATGATGCTATAACTTTCATATGAAGCCTTCCTCTCCCCAGACAAAACTACACTGAGTACCCAGGCAAAGCATAAACTGTGTCCTGTCCCCTCGCCCCTGCAATATCCAGATGAAAGTTAGTATAATGCATTGGGCCACAAGGTACTGTTCTCTTGCTTTCCAGTATTTGTCAGCATTTATTTTGTTCCAGGCGTAGCGGTTGTCTCGTGTTTTTCTCTATGCAGAAGCTTAGATGAACAATAGGACAGGCCGAACAAAAGAAATGCAATTAAAATGTTTAACCAAAGCATTAGCACACATCTACCACTGTAATCAAGCCATTGATATAAATATACACATTTATCAAAAATATTAAGTTGCAAATTGTAGACTTAAAGGATATTGGGCCACATGTATCACTCATTTTTTTAAGTTGTTTTTGCGCCTTTTCATACTGGCACACCATTTTTGTGCCATTTTTGCGATTAAACGCCAAACTAGCCGCGCAGCAAAAATAATCATGTTTCCCTCATCTGTCTTACCAATCCAAATATTTTGTTGCGCCTAATAATATTCATCACTCGCGACTTTTCATTTAGGTGGCGTTAACTGAGAAGTAAACACTGAGCCCCTGTGCAGAGCAGCTCATCCCCAGCAGCAGAGCTCAGCCAGACTATATTACAGATAATACAGATACTCAGATGCAGATACTCTGCAGACACTTGTACAGAAAATACAGACATTCGATACTCTGCAGACAGGAGCTGCAGACTCTATTTACAGTTCATCACCTTCTATTTACAAAACATTCTGCAAACTCCTGAGCTCAGAGCAAGAGAGAAGAGAAGTTTGCAGGATGACCACACTGGTGTCTGAGGGGGATACTGTGCAGAATTACAGGGGTTACAGCAGGAAGAAAGCACTGGGGGATCCCCTCAGGAGAAGCCACTGCTGAGGACATCACTGGGTGCGGGGTTGTCACACACCTGGGTGCTGCTGCTGTGAATGTTATCTTCATTCTGGATGTGGGAGAAGACAGAGAGGAGCTTGTAGCAGGATCACATGTAAGTGCCTGAATTAAAATTGCGCCACAATTGCGCCTAAACTGTGTTAAAGTAAAGTGATTTATAAGAGACAGGAAATTAAACTTATCACAGATGGTTGTAGCTTGTGATAATTCTGGACAAACTACACAATAGGCTTGCTATATACACTACAGGGGGCAGGCTGGCTATATACATTAGGGGGCAGACTATATACCTCAGGAGGGCTAGCTAGATATATACTACAGGGGGGGGAGCTGGCTATTACACTACAGGGAGGGATGGATATACTACAGGGGAAGGCTGGCATATACTACAGGAGGGAGACTGGCTATATACACATGGGGGGAGGCTGGCTACATACTTCAGGGGGGTGGCTAATATACAGGGGGGCATGCGGCTTTATACACTACAGGGGAGCTGATTATATACCTCAGGAGGGGCTGGCTTATAATACAGGAGGGAGAGATGGCTATATACACTACAGGGAGAGACTGGCATATAACTACAAGGGGGTAGAATATATACTGCAGAAGGCAGGCTGTTATATACAATACGGGGGTAGGCTGGCTACATACTACAGGGGGGGCAGGCTGGCTATATACTATGGGGGGGGCAGGCTGGCTATTATACTATGGGGGGGCAGGCTGGCTATATACTATGGGGGGGCAGGCAGGCTATATACTATGGGGGGGCAGGCTCGCTATATACTACCAGGTGGAAAAGTTGACTATATACTATAGGGGGGACAGGCTGGCTATATACTACAGGTAGTGCCCCACCTTACTCTATCGCCAGCCTGCCCCACCTGTAGTATATAGTCAACCTTTCCACCCGGTAGTATATAGCCTATATATAGGCTGGTATATTCTACAGGGGGCAGCTGCCTTATGCTACTCGGGGCAGACTGCCATATACACGACTGGGGGGCAGGCGGGCATATATACTACAGGGGGGAAGGTGGCTCTACTTCAGAGGGAGGCTGGCTATATACAACAAGGGGATAGCTATATGCTAACAAGGAGCAGGCTGGTTGTAGTTACAGGTGGGGCTGGCATATGCTACAAAGGGGTCAGGCTGGCAATATACTGGGGGGCAGGGGACTGGATAGCTATATACTATGGGACTGGCTGGATATTTGAATCGGCTAGCATATACTGAGGGCATGGGCTATATTTATATTGGGGAAGTGTGCTGGGTCTATGGGATTAATGAGGGGGAAATTATATGGTTATATATGTTATAGTATATTGGGTAGCAGTATATTACTATATATGCAGAGACCCTTAGCCACAGTCACCCTGGTGGCATATTCTGCAGAGATAAGTCCGGAGAACGTTCTATGAAATTCTCTACCTGATGGAAAAGGATTGGCAAACAATGAGGAGGAATGCGGAGAAGAGCAGGATGGACCAGGCCAACACAGACATAAAAGGAGACAGCTGCGCTGGTATATATTTATGTGTGTAGTTATTTAATTTGTGGCTATATTATAAGTGCAGGATATTATTATGGGGATTATTTACTACGGGCCCGCGGCCACATTTCCGTCTGGTTTTCGACGTTTTTGGGGATTGCGTGCGCAAGCGATTGGATTTGCGCATCGGCGCTGGCTTTCACGGACACAAATCTGGGGGCGGGCCATCGGACGATCCAACGGATCCGGACAAGCGCGAATTTAACATGTCAATTGTGTCACAAGACATGCACTCACATACACCGGGGGAAGAAGAAGGTGAACTCTGGCAGACCTCAGCAGGGGAAGCGACAATGCAGGATCGGGGTGGAACGATGTTGTGAATTGTGCCGGATTCATCCTCGTCAGACAGTCTGGATTGGGGATCGCAACAGGACCAGGTAAGTAAGTGCCCCAATGTGCTGTTTATTCATTGTGGTAAATATTTATAGTGGGCTTAGTCATGTGTATCTATGTGCTTGGTATATTCATTGCTGGAATATATTTATGTGTTTGCTCATTCTGGTAGGTTTATATTTGTTATAAGCATGCAGGTATGTTACTTGAGGGACATATTTTTCTTTTTTACACTATATTCAAGGCTGGGAGCCCTTATTGTTTGATTCCATAGCAGTTGGCCATTACATTTTTTCGAATTATTTTAATAATAAGGGGGGGCGTTTCATTTTTCTGTTAGATCGGCCCTAATTTGGCTCGTTTTTTTTGGGGGGGGGCACATCTTTATATCAGGAGATGGGTATACATGGGGTTTAACAGTTATACTATCCTAAATACTGATAAACTTCAGGGTTAGGATGGGGTTAGGGTTAGACTAAACATCATAGGATCTTCTGATGTCCCAGTAACTGACACAGGAATGGACCCTTGAAGCTAAAGAGGTGACTTTAGTGACAATCTTCATCATTTGGCTCTCCATGGGTGACCGTCGCCCTTACTCCTGTGTTCCTCTGTAATAGTCCACTTGATGTAGCACAAACATGCCAGAATCAAATTCCAAATCCAGATCCTCGGTTACAGCATACGATATTTCTTCCTCCTCAGTGAATCATTTTCTCCAGATTCACCCCCCCAGGAATAATTAAATCAAGGTCAACAAAGGTCTCAATGCAAAACCAGTAAGAATGAAGCGCTCGCTGCCAAATCCCCATCAGATCCATCTCATCTGAGTCATTTTCTAATGGAGTCAAAAACGTTTTTAAAGAAAGTTTTGTGGCACTGAACCTTATGTGATCTCTGACAAAGTTAACGAAGGCACATCTGCTTTTCAATAGCTGTTTCTTGTTAATGAGGGAGAATTAAAGGGGTTTCCAGGAAATATACATAAGACTCATATAACAAACAACTAGACATGACTATTACGTTCTTTTGCTGACATTGAGCAACGTGCAAATGCAGTGTAGACTGTTGACATGTAATTTTTCCTCCTTTCAATAGATGAGATATATAAACTCTAGACGCATCCTATGTACATGTATACACATAATTATATGTCCCTTCCGTACCAATTCTTTACCATATCACATAGGGGTTACATTTGAATCAGCAAGTATAGTTGGCAATTAGATTGTGTCCATTAGAGGGTGGGGATACTGGCATAGATACAGCTCTATCTTTTTCACTTGCATGTAAGATACGGTGGCCATGGTGTGTGGCATCGTAGCATGGCCAGGTACCATATACCTCTATAGAGGACATATATCCAGAGCCAAAAGGCGTGTGAAAAGGGCCTTTATGCAATCTGATCAAAATGTAACTAAACCTCATCATGTATAATTTGTGATGTGCGGTCCAGATCTTTTCTTCCAATGTCAGACAACGAAGTGTTAAACTGTGCCTAATGTATCATCAACATGACACTTGACAAATCTTGGGCCAGTTCAAGACTGTTCCTCAAACTATATATTTTCTTAGTGGTAAAAACTGTCCATTGTGCATTCTGTACAGGCACAGAACACAGTGACGTCACTTTTAAAACTCGGCAACACCCCTTAATGGGACCATTAAGGGTTGTTGTTAGGAAAATAGCAATGAGTCCTCTTGTTTGATTACTTTCTAAGATAAGCCATCCGCGTCGTCCTTCATTCCCTTATACTTACTTTATTTCAATATACATACTGATATAAGAAGATTCTCCCTTACCGATTAACCTTGAAATTTTACACAGTTTGCTGCATAGTCATTGCATACAGTGTGATTGATATACATACCAAACTAAATGTATGGTATATCTTATATATACGTATCTAAATGCTAATTAACCTACATAATACTATACAATTATGTAAAGTGCTTATATACACTCACAAAGTCCCATAAGTTCTGCTCTGCTGCGTGTGGGCAGTAAGCATGTTCACTGGAGAGATGATGTATGGTGTCTCGCAATAGAAGACAATGGGGCCGGGGTTGGCCACTTTGTCCTTATATTAGGACTACAAACACATTGTGTAGGCCCCCATAGTGCTATAAAAAAACATTGGGTAGTATTGGCACCAAGATGTGAAAGCCGATACTTGTTTAAGCTTTTTAAACATTTAATGGAAATCAACCCAATAAAACAAACCAACAAAAAAATTTCTGATTCAAGAATTGTCCTCTACATCCTCTTCATGTCCAAATACGGGGCTGTCTCCACTAAGCTTGACACGCTGGGTTCCCTAGAAAAGAAAGTCTAAAAAAGCAGCCAGAGCGTGACAGGACAAGATGTACGGCACTCTGGGCCTGCATAATTATGCTCATTCCCCACCACCTTCCTCTCCCATCTCCCTGCGCTCCAAGGGCTTTTATAACTTTCTTTTCTTGGTTCATTTCAAGAATGTAAGCTAAGTGGAAGACGAGCGGGATCGAATGAGAGGAGCGGAGATGGTGAGTATCCTTAGTAGGTTTTGTATTTTTCCGCGTTCTTTCTTACAATATGTCGATGGCTGTGGATTTTTTCATGCTAACAAACTACTCATTGGACTAAGGAAACAAGGAATACGAGTGGAGCGTATCCACGATGTCGGACTATGTTGTATAAGTTGGTAGTTGGTATGTGCCAAAGAATAATCACTGAAAGAGGACCTGATTGTCAAACCATGCTTCATTGTTAACTTTTATTGCTCTTGGTGCACTTTATATGATTGAGCCACTGGTTGTCTTTCAACAGTAGACAGAGGTCAGAATGGTCACTCCTGACTGGTCTTGCTATGCTGAACTCTACACAGAGAAGGTTGCGGTTTGATTCCATGTGTATATGGAGCTATTAGTAGTAGTCAAAGTTGGCAGCCAAAACCAGTAAGAAGCGGGATGTGGAGATGTTTTTTGTGATTTAAAGGAAACCTACACGTGAAGTGACAGGTTTCGATGGCAATCCGAGACACCAGCTCAGGTGAGCTGGTGCCGGAGCCTATTAGTTAGTGTTTTAAACCGCAAGTATCGCGGTTTTAAAACACTTTTTAATAATTAAGGCGGCGCAGGCAGGTACGCGCCGGCGCGTACATGTGCCGGCGCTCATTCACTTCCTATGTAGCCGCCGTGCACGGATGTTAAGTGCCGATGCGCGTTAAATCCTGCGCACGGCTATAAAGTTTAAAAGTGTTTAAACGCGATTACCGCGGTTTTGAAACACTACTAAATCTCCGCACAGACTCACCCTGAGCTGGTGCTGGTATTGCCATCGGAAACCTGCACTTCAAAGGTAGGTTCTTAAATCTAGACGTGGGTTTCCACAGGAGAATAAAAATTAACCGGCCCAATCATAGTTCAATAAAAATGGATATGGAATCTATTATTAGCAACGACAATGGGGCAGAATTACTTACCGGTCTGTCGCGATTCCCGGTTGTGTGTTGTCCGACGAGTGGTTTGGGTTTGCCGCGATTCAACTAAGATCGTCGCTTCTGCGCCGGGGTCCACGGAGTGCACCCTGCTTCTTCCTGGTGCATGTAAGTGCTGATCTTGTGACACAATTCCGTTTTTAATTCTGTGGTTTGTCCGAATAGATTTCATCGATGCAAAGCCGGCGCCGATGTGCCACAATCCGATCACATGCGCCAAAAAACCGGTGGGGCAATTCGGCACCAAAATGGAAATATGTGAAACCAACGAAAGTGGGCGTTCAAGCCCTAGTAAATGTGCCACAATATGCAGAATTGAGCTTCTTCAAGTACATGAACAATAAATGGATAATGTCATCTCCCAGGGGCATGGCAGAACATTCAGTTTGGACACCTTAGGTCATACTTAGAGATGAGCAACCTGGAAACTACGCTCTATGTGACCCGGACATTTTTGCCGGCCATGGCACCCAATCTACCAAACTGATGCCCCTACCTACTAGTCATAGCTGTGATGGCCGGGGGGGGGGGGGGGGGGCTTGTATCGGAATATGTAACTGAATCATTATGTCCCCTCACTAAATTTACCAATTTCCAAAAAGAAAAGATTTTCAAGTGATTCTAGACTCAGCACCTTTAGAAGACAAATTTCTGCTGATTCAATTATTCTTCATTTAGTTTTAGATTTTTTGTTAATGTATGGTAGTTTTTTTTTCCTGCCCTTTGAGTAACATGACAATTAATTTCTTCTGTCACACAATGCCCTTTTCTTGAATTCTCTGTCAGTATCTTTTTTTGTTCTGTCGTCCTTCTAATTCTTTATTTTAAAGACATTTCCAGATATCAAGGAGAAATATTCCAATGCCAAATATTTTGGTTATTTCATCACAATTCTGTATTATGACGTTTATGACACAAAGTGTACAAGAGTTACCACTCGCAATGACGAAGTCTAATTGTGGGCTTCAATATGTCAACAATGTGAAAGCTGAAGGTTTCTATCTATTTAGGGTATTTAGACACTCATATTATATAAGTAATGAGGATTTTCACTGGAAAAAAACACCATTATAATGTCCAACTCTTAGGCTCCTTGTACACAGTTGTGTGCTCACCTGGGCCGTAACCAGGCATTCTTTTACAAAACTGCCTCTGGGCAGTCAAAATTGACCATATCCGGACACAGGTGAGAAAATAAATATAAACATCACTTTTATTCGAGATATTAAAAATAATTACACTAAATTTCAAACTGATGTGGCATGAAACCACTGGGGTGCACGGGACAAGAGGTGAGTTAAGAACACAATTTTAAACTAGGTCAACAGTCAGTTGCAGGTAGTCAATGATGAAAATGTATGAGATAGGGACAACAATTGCTGGGTCTATGCCCACCTAAATAAACTGCTGTAAGTCCACTGTTGGCCAAATATCGGGACTATACTACGCAGCGGTACCAGCTAGGGTTAAGCAGCTTTTTGTAAACTCAAGCCGTATTAAAGCCCTAGACCAGGTGGACTGGAGTGTTGCCTCTACTGCCCAGCGGGGGCCGCTATGGCAGCAGGCTATATTGTAGTATTTACTGCATAGGTATCCTAGCCCTATAGTCAGCGATTCTAAGCTGGAAAATCTGGAATGGATCTATATGTCCTACACAGTTGAGCAAGAATGATTGTTGCCACTGCAGCAGTACTGACTAAGCCACATTGCAGATTAAAATTGCCCAAACATTAGCCCCCGACAGTTTCGCCGGGTACAACTGGCTTCATCAGGGGTTGGGCTAATTGCTAATCGCGGCTCTGTCACGCAGGGTATATAACAATAAAGCCCCTCACAGCAGGACCAGATTCGCCTATAGGAGTGGATTACTCACAAAGAGGGAATGCATCCCAATAGGGCCAAGTGGATGGGCATTACGAGTGCCAATTAGGTATGCAAAAGAAGATGATGAGTGCTACCAGTAGGAACAAGGGGAGGGGGTAGGTAACCATTCTCTATTCTCCAATAGTGGATAATTAGCCGTCTGCCCACCAGTCAGGACTGCTGTGGGGAATCAGGCTGACTGCCGGCACGAAGGAGCTACGCGCATAGGACCACGGACTTCGTGCAGAAAACAACACTGTACTGTACAGGTGCGCATTGACAGTGGGACTTAGTGCAAATTCGCCAGTGCATCATGAGAGTGTAACTCAGGCATAGCACATGTCCGTGGGTGGTGGGAGGAAAAGGGGGTGAATGCTCTTAATCCGTGCCCTCTCCATAGAAAGAAAGCTTAGAGGGAGCTGCTAGTAACCAGCAAATATAGGACACATCCCAATTATGCATGGTGGGCCGCGCTCGGCCAGGCATCTGGTCAAAATTGTGCGAACAGGTCACAGCCTCCATTATGGTTACGGATGATAATGGTTACAAAGATGACATAAATGGGTCCATCATATTCCACCTATAATTCCATAGGATGATCCATGGAGAAGGCAAAAATGAAACTCTTACACAGTGTTGGAATGTGTGTGTGATGGGCTTCCAGATGTGGTGTAGTGGGCCTTCCAGATGTGGTGGTGGTATGATGGGCCTTCCAGCTGGGTGTTAGATGGGCCTTCCAGATGTGGTGGTTTATGATGGGCTGCCAGTGTTGGCTTGTTATGATGGGCCTTCCCAGATGTGGGTGGTATGATGGGGCTTCAGCCGGTGTGGTGGTTATGATGGGCCTCAGTAGGTGGTGTATGATGGGCCTTCCAGATTGTGGTGGTATGATGGGCCTTCCAGATGTGGTTGGTATGAGGGCGCCCTTCCAGATGTGTGGTATATGGGCCTTCCAGCTGTGGTGTTATGAGGGGCCTCTCCAGATGTGGTGGGTTATGAGGGGCCTTCCAGAATGTGGTGGTCCTGAGGGCCCAATCTCAATGCAGGAAAAACTCTACATGTAGAATGTGTCACCAATAGGTCTGACTTCATAACATTTGGTAAAAGGATTAGAGAACGTTTATGGGCTTATTTACTAAGGGTACCGGTGCCGCATTTCCGTCGGGTTTCCGCCTGTTAGGGGGATCGCGCCGCCGGGACAGGCATTTAAAGGGGATTTGTGTCGCAAGTCGAGTCGGGATTGTGACGCAATCACAGCAGCTTCATGCCATACAAATCGGGCGGGAGGGCGATCCGATGGATTCAGAAGAGATGCGGAATTATTTGAACTTAAAAATTGTGTCGCAATCTAAGCACTTACATACACCGGGAAAAAGAATGGTGAACTCCGGCGGACCTAGATAGGGGGAAGCAACAGCATGGAAAGGTCGGGCAAAGATCTTTGGAATCGATCAAAGTGCATCATTATCAGACACTCGGGATTCCTGTGGCAGGGTAAGTAAATGTGCCCCATAGTGTCTAGGAGTTGCTCTATTACTTCTACAAGCGGAGATGCTCACCAGCATGCACCCATGTCAGGGGAGGAATTCCTTTCCATCTTCAACAGTCAATAATTTATCCGTTCATCATCATCAAATCCAAAAAAGATGGAAGACATCAAAGATTCTCTTCAACTTTTCTAGTGTATTGTAATCATCCATTCCCCTGCTATGTTGGTCTCATCTCTTGCAGTATATTCTGGTCAGCAATGCCCTTTTTATTAGAATGGGGCCCAAATTGTGCACAGTATTCCTGAATCCATTCTATTCTGGGCAAAATTCAATGTTTGATTCCTTTTTTTCTCACTGCGTTTTTACTTATGCATATCTATATCTGATCATGGAATTGTCCTTAAAAAGTTAGAAAGTCTAGAAAAGCCCCTTAAAATATTAATTATCAAGTTAGAGCTGAGTAGGAGATAAGAATTGACAGCATGATTAAATTGATTGAAGTTGAGAAATAGCATTTTTCAACCTAATATAATCTGTCCAACTCATATAAATTGTTGTCTAAGTTTTGGGGGTGGAACCACTTCTTTGTACCATTTAAAAGCAGGAGAAAAGATACAAAAGTAACATTTGTGTGATATTATATGCCTCTTGCTTTAATTTTTCAGCTGAAGCCAATTGCAAATAAATTACAGGCGGTGGTCCCCTACTTTAAGGAAGCTAACTTACTGACGCCCCTGAGTAAAGACGGACCTCTCGGCCCTCTGTGACTCTGGTGTGAAGCTTTCTGAATGCTTTACTATATCTCCCGGCAATGATCAGCTGTAAGTGTCTTGTACTGAAGCGTTATTGATAATCTTGGTCCCATTACAGCAAAAATTTGAAAAATTCAATTGCACTGAGGCAAAAAAAAATTTGGACTAGCTAGACATTATTAAAATATACCAGTTCCAACATACAAATTCAACTTAAGAACAAAACCTAACCTAAGAAGAACCTACATCGTATGTAAACTGGAGGGAATGCCTTATTTCCTTGGGCAACTCCTGGGCATAGCGGCGGCAATGGAAAAATCGTGGGGGGGCGTGGCTGACATGAAAACCGACGGATTCGGAAAAAACGCCGCATTAAAAAAAAAAATGTTGGTGTAGCGAAAATTTCACTCACCTTATCCAGGATAGGCCGGTGTAATTCGAGGCATTCCAGCGGACTTCAGCGCAGCGCAGCGCCAACCTGGTGGCGGCGGAGGAAACTACCATCATAAACCCGGCCGGACCGAATCCAGAGCAGGCGAATGCGCCGTTGTGATACGCGAATGGGCCGGGTAGTAAATCTGCCCAATTAATTCCAATACACGGAAGTGTTTGAACGTCCAGACAAGACGCTGTATGACTCATACACAGCAGATGGGAGATCGTGCATGATTGATTACTTCTGCCTGTCAGGAACAACACATGATGACTATTCTGGCTTATGCTGAAGCAGTGTATAACGAGGGGGAGAAGAAGAAGCGCAGGGGCAGCCACAGGAGCGACATAGTTCATATCATAATTTTATAATGTTTTTTCAGCAAAAAACCACTCCTTTAAATCACTGTAACCATTAAAAACATTCCAGCTGATGTAGATCTGTGGATAGTTTTAAAAGCTATCATATAAAATTCTAAGCTCTTGTTCTCTACTGGATCACTGGAGGTACAGAAAGCCAAATATTAAATAAAATTAAATAGAGGGAATAACGCAGATTGTCAAGGAGAATAAAAAGCTGATGGTTTTGCAGCCATAAACTTTAACAATTAATCATAGAAGTAAATATTTCTTTTTTTGTTAGACTTTTTCCATCTCAGGGATTTTGCACAAACCTATAGGGTATATGGCAAAGACTGTTTGTGCCATCACTAGTAGGAGCTGGCAATTGGAGTTTTTCGAAACCAACTTTTTTTTACGCTAGTTTCATCCACAAAGCTACATAAAATATAAAGATGATAGTAAAATAATTCCTTTATTTATATAGCGCACACATATACGAAGAGATTGCGCAGGAGTTTGCAAAATCGGTCAATGTCCCCAAGGGGGTCACAATCTAATGCATCCTACCAGTTATGTTTTTGGAGTGTGGGAGGGGGAAAACCGGGAGGAAACCCCATACAAAAGCAAGAGATAACAACAAACTCTTTGTAGACGATGTCCCCAGCAATCAGGTGTAATGTAATATATGTGTGGCCCAAAATAAGGAAAAAATGCAACTAGGCCTCCAAAAATTATGGCCAGGAAGAGTAGAGTTCTGGATTTTATCTAGGACCCAGTAACAATTGCTAGTTTTACTTGTTAAGAAAGGAAAATGAATCCATGTTCATAGAATCAATTGTTCTATAAGCAGCCATGAAACCTGTAAGTAGTGCAGGAGGGTACTATGCTGAAACAGGAAAAACATTTCTGATGACAAGAGGATTATCTGTCCCGGGCGTCATGTCTAGTGATGAGCAAACCGAACCAAAATAGTTGGATGTATTCTGAATATTGGCGGTTCGGGTCCGTGGACATGAACAAGGACTTAAGCCACACGTTCATTGGTAACACTGATTTATATGCGTTGTTTTGCTGTTTGATTCTTTTTTTAAGTTTGTGGATAATAATTGGAAGGGAGTTTACCATGCTAAAATTCAGATACAAGTGTGAGTCCTCACACTTCGTTGCTCTGTGAACCCTGAAGTGAAATGTAGGGACCTCCCCTTGCTTTGAGTCACTGCGTACTGTTATTAAATGAAGGCTTCCTATTACTCAGCGCAGTAGGGGCAATGGGAGCAGCCATGACACTAAAGAGGGTACAATTCCTAAATACAGAAACATTTTTTATTCAAAAGTCCGCCGCACTAACAACATACAAAAAGGAGGGATACACAGCTTCCCTACTTACTATCAATTTAGGAATGTCTGAGACTTTGTTGTGGTCATATCAGTAACTTCATTAATTGTACACATACTATAGAAGACGGTAAGGAATTATGGGGATAAATGTATATGGGATATGATTATTCATGGTGATTTATTTAGTGTAAATTAATAGAATACCCTTTCGGTATGTAGCAGTCCAATTCTTTTAATGACCGCAGCAATAATAAGCGGTAAAGATCAGGTTACAGTAGCGGTACAACAGGGATGATTAGAGTTTTATAATTATATCCAATCTATAATTTAAGTGATTATTATTTACAATTTTTCAGGAGAATTCACAATATTAAACCGGCCATGAGATATGCTACCAGTATGTCATAAACAAGTATTTATATAATATAGAGGACCAGTTAGGGACATTGACTAACATTCATGCACTAACAGTATGGGCAGTATGTGTTTACATAGTTTTTATCAGATTTTCTGATATTACTTCCATAGAGAAAATATTGCAATAGTATGGCTTGTTTTAATAGTGCAGTAATGGTCCATGCTCAAATATTATATTATGGAACTTGTCATCAGGATTTCACATTTTCACCTTAAAGACAGTTCCCATCACCTTTTTACTTACTAATTCCCAATCGTTATATTAATTAAATTTAGATTCTACTCACTTGGCTATCGATGAAAGTATACAGAGTCAACATATTATTGTCTTACAACTTTAATTCCTGCTCCTCCTTTCCGGCCATTCCTGCAAAATGAGATGACCCTGTGCTCCAAGCAAATCTCTGCAAGCTGATGATTTACATACAGTAGCCCCCTGTCTTCATTAGCCATAAATTTACATGGATTTTAGAAGGAAGGAGGACCTGGATAACAAATATAAGAAGATTACCAAAGTTATGGTGCTGAAATCTATGAGAGTGTCCCTATCTGATGGAGTTTGATGTAGATTTTCTTTTATAAAGAAGTGGAGCCACGACACCCCGTTAAGTACATTTTAGTATTTCAGCTATGTAGGCCAAGAGAAAATAATGATTTCGTCATTACTTAGAGACATAAACGGGTCTCTTTCTATTAAGGGACAAGCAAGAGGTGAAATTTATTGATAAACGGGTATACCAGCGGGTTTGGTAAAAAGTTTCTTGTTGAAATGATGAAGAACGATAAGATTAACTTTTCAAAAGAAAGAAGCTTGTATATTGCTGAAACCTGTCATGCACCATTTAAAATGTTAATGTATGCAACCAATAATAAGTCTTTGTTGTTAGCTATATAGATTTCCATCAATATTCATGAACATTAGTTTCTCTTTTGTCCATAAAAAAAAAGGAACAACGTTGAAAATATGTTTTTTTAGTTATTTTTAATGCTTTCCGTTTTTTGCTATCTTTTAGATGCTTTAAGTGTATAATTTACATCGATTTCTTCTTAGTTCTAAAGAAAGTGCAGAAAAAATACTGAAGGCTTTCACAATAGAACTGAAAATAAAACTAGAAGGCTACAACAGAATTAAAGCAATATTTTTTACTATTAACATTTTTCGTGTAACGCAATTAGACTGTATCTAAAGAAGTGAGACCCATTGAAAATATGTCCTACTTGCGAAATAACATAAGCATCAGAGAAGAAGACGCTATATGTGGAGGTAAGGCCGCATTTACACGACCGTAATAATGGGAAGTATTTATGGCCGAAAGCTGCGGCCATGCCCTACATACCCCATGGACGGCAAAAGGCCGCACAGAGGGGAAATGGTTGAGTTAAAAGGTACGAAAAATATATAGATATGTTAAAAGGGGAAAAGATAGGAATGTTATATCAATTCACAATGTGATGGCATATACAATGGTACACAAATACTCATACATACATAGTGACAAGACATAGAAGAAATGGATACCGAAAAGTTTGTGTAAATTCGGCATTCCAAGGATACATTCTCTGCCATGAAAATTGTAACCATTGAGCTTTGTTGCCGTTGTAAATTTACCTTATTATAAGAAATGGAAAATTTAGTAGGGGTTGGATTTCAATTAGGCACAGTCTGCCATTTGTCCTTTTTTATTTTACGTTTATTTTGTTTAATAACTCAGTGTCATCTCATCTGGCATATTAGTGTGCTTTCATACTTGGCTAGAAAATAGCCATAGGAGAATCCAAACGGCTTACTTGCGCCTACAGTAGCGTTATATATTTGATTTCTGGTTGATCTGCTGGTGGCTGTACTTGCTGCAGTGCATCTACTAGCCAATTGTGAGCAATTTGTAGTGAGACTTGCGACCGCTGTGCCTTCTATTGCGAGACACCATACATCCATCCTCCCGTGACCATGCTTACTGCCCACAGATACCGCATGCAGAGTCGACACATATGGGACTTTGTGAGTGTATATAAGCACTGTACATAATTGTATAGTAGTAATGTGGTTAATAGCATTTCGATCTGATATATAGATATACCATACATTTAGTTGAGTATGTATATCAATACCACTGATGCAATGATATGCAGCAAACTGGTGTTAAATTTCAAGGTTAAGTCGGTAAGGAGCAATCCTTCTTTATGACAGTAATGTATATTAGAAATAAGAAGATAAGTATAAGAGAAAGGATGAGCAGCTGGCATGGCTTATCTTTAAGAAGAGTATCAAACAAGAGAACTTATTGCTATTTTCCTAAACAACAACCTAATGGTCTCCATTAAGGGGTGTTGCCAGAGTTTTAAAAGTGACGTCACTGGTGTTCTGTGCCATGTACAGATGCACAATGGGAGCAGTTTTTACCACTAAGAAAATATATAGTTTGAGGAACAGTCTTGAACTTGCCCAAGATTTGTCAAGTGTCCTAGCTGAATGATACATTAGGCACAGTTTAACACTTCGTTGTCTGACATTGGAGAGAAAAGATCTGGACCGCAACATCACAATTATACAATGATGAGGTTTAGTTACATTTTGATCAGATTGCATAAAGGCCCTTTTCACACTGCTTTTGGCCTGCTGGATATATGTCTCTATAGAGGTATATGGTGCCTGGCATGCTACGGATGTCACACACCAGTGCCACCGATCTTACAGTGCAGTGAAAAAGATAGAGCTGTATCTCATGCCAGTATCCCCCACCTCTAATGGACACAATCTAATTGCCAACTATCTTGCTGATTCAAATGTCACCCTATGTATATGGTAAAGAAATTGGGTACGGAAGGGACCAAAGTATGTGTATTACATGTACATAGGATGCGTCTAGAGTTATATATATCTCATCTATTGAAAGGAGGAAAATTACATGTCAACAGTCTACACTGCATGTTGCATGTTGCTCAATGTCAGCAAAAGAACGTAATAGTCATGTCTAGTGTTTGTTATATGAGTCTTATGTATATTTCCATGGAAACCCCTTTAATTCTCCCTCATTAACAAGAAACAGCTATTGAAAAGCAGATGTGCCTTCGTTAACTTTCGTCAGAGATCACTAAAGGTTCAGTGCCACGACAAACTTTCTTTAAAAACGGTTTTGTACTCCATTAGAAATATGACTCAGATGAGATGGATCTGATGGGGATTTGGGCAGCGAGCGCGTTCCATTTACGGTTTTGCATGAGACCTTTGTTGACCTTGATTTAATATATTCCTGGAGGTGGGTGAATCTGGAGAAATGATTCACTGAGGAGGAACGAATATCGTATGCTGTAACCGAGGGATCTGGATTTGGAATTTGATCTGCATGTGTTGTGCTACATCAAGTGAGCTATTACAGAGGAAACAAGGAGTAAGGGCAGACGGTCACCCATGGAGAGCCAAATTGATGAAGTTGTCACTAAAGTCACCTCTTTAGCTTCACGGGTCCATTTCCTGTGTCAGTTACTGGGACATCAGAAATCCTAGATGTGTTAAACCCTACCCCACTCTAACCCTGAAGTATACAGTATTTGGATAGTATACTGTAAACCCCATGTATACCCATCTCCTGATATAAGATGTGCCCCCCCCCAAAAAAAACGCAGGCCAAATAGGGCACGATCTAACAGGAAAATGAAAACCGCCCCCCCTTATTATTAAAATATATTCGAAAAATGTAAGTGGCCAACTGCTATGGAATCAATACAATAAGGGTCCCAGCCTTGATATAGTGTAAAAAGAAAAATATGTCCCTCAAGTACAATACCTGCAGATGCTTATAACAAATAAAACCTACCAAGAATGGTAGCAAACACATAAATATATTCCAGCAATGAATATACCCAGCACATAGATACCACTGACTAAGCCGCACATATAAATATTTACCAGCAATGAATAAACAGCACATTGGGGCACATTACACCTGTCCTGTTGCGATCCCCAATCCGACTGTCTGACAGGATGAAGTCCGGCACAATTCACCAACATCGTCACCCAGATCCTGCATGTGTCGCTTCCCCTGCTGAGGTCTGCCAGAGTTCACCTTCTTCTTCCCGGTGTATGTGAGTGCATGTCTTGTGACAAATTGACATGTTAATTCTGCGCGTTGTCCGGATCCGTTGGATCGTCCGATGGCCCGCCCCCGATTTGTTCGCGGGAAAGCCAGCGCGTGCCGCAAAATCCATGCTGTGCGACGCAATCCCAAAAACGTCGGAAAACCAGACGGAAATGTGGCCGCGGGCCCGTAGTAAATCAGCCCCATAATATAATCCTGCATTATAATATAGACCACAAATTAAATAACTACACACATAAAAATATACAGCAAGCAGCGTCTCCTTTTATGTCTGTGTTGGCCTGGTCCATCCTGCTCCTTCCTGCAGTCTCCTCATTGTTGCCAATCCTTTTCCATCAGGTAGAGAATTTCATAGAAACGTTCTCCAGGACTTATCTCTGCAGAATATGACCAAGGGTGACTGTGGCTAAGGGTCTCTGCATATATAGATAATATACTGCTACCCATAATATACTATAACATATAATACCATATAATTTCCCCTCATAATCCCATGACCCAGCCACACTTCCCCAATAAAAAGATAGCCCATGCCCTCAGTATATGGCTAGCGATTCAAATATCCAGCCAGTCCCTAGTATATAGCTATCCGAGCCCCTGCCCCCCAGTATATTGCCAGCCTGACCCTTTGTAGAATATAGCCAGCCCACCTGTAACATACAACCAGCCTGTCCCTTGTTAGCATATAGCTATCCCTTGTTGTATATAGCCAGCCTGCCCTCTGAAGTAGAGCAGCACCTCCCCCTGTAGTATATAGCCACGCCTGCCCCCCCCCCAGAGGTATAGGCAGTCTGTCCCGAGTAGCAATAGGCAGCCTGCCCCCTGTAGAATATAGCCAGCCTATATATAGGCTATATACTACCGGGTGGAAAGGTTGACTATATACTTACAGGTGGGGCAGGCTGGCGATAGAGTACAGGTGGGGGCATACCTGTAGTATATACCAGACGTCCCACCTATAGTATATAGTCAACTTTTCCACTGGTAGTATATAGCGAGCTTCCCCCCATAGTATATAGCCAAGCCGCCCCCCCATAGTATATACCAGCCTGCCCCCCCATAGTAATATATAGCCAGCCTGCCCCCCATAGATATAACAGCCTGTCCCCCTTTAGTATGTAGCCAGCCTACCCCCCGTGTGTATATAGACAGCCTGTTCTGCAGTATATAGTCTACCCCCTTGTAGTTATAGCCAGTCCTCCCTGTAGGGTATATAGCCAGATGCTCCCTCCTGTATATATAGCCAGCCCCTCTGAGGTATATAATCAGCTCCCCTGTAGTGTATAAAGCCAGAATGCCCCCGTAGTATAAGCCAGCCCCCCTGAAGTATTAGCCAGCCTCCCCCCATGTTGATATAGCCAGTCTGCCCTCCTGTAGTATATAGCCGCCTTCTGTAGTATATAGCAGGCCTCCCTGTAGTGTATATAGCCAGCTCCCCCCTGTAGTATATATTAGCCCTCTGAGGTATATAGTCTGCCCCCAATGTATATAGCCAGCTGCCCCCCTGTAGTGGATATAGCAGCCATAGTGTGTAGTTGTGCCAGAATTATCACAAGCTACAACCATCTGTGATAAGTTAATTTCCTGTCTCTTATAAATCACTTTACTTTAACACAGTTTAGCGCAATTGTGGCGCAATGTTAGATTCAGGCACTTACATGTGATCCTGCTACAAGCTCCTCTCTGCTTTCTCCACATCCAGAATGAGAATAACATCACAGCAGCACACAGGTGTGTGACACCCCGCACCCAGTGATGTCCTCAGCAGTGGCTTCTCCTGGAGGGGATCCCCCAGTGCTGGGGTCCTGCTGTACCCCTGTAATTTGCCACAGTACCCCTCAGACACCAGTGTGGTCATCCTGCAACTTCTCTTCTCTCTTGCTCTGAGCTCAGGAGTTTGCAGACGTGCATCTAATAGCCCATTGTGGACAATTTTGTAGAGACTGCGACCGCTGTGTTTTGCGCTTTAGTGACACACATAGTCATTGCAAGACCGAAGTGGGAAAATTTAGTAGGGGTGTGATTCAATAGGCACAGTCTGCCTTGTCCTTTTTTATTTTACGTTTATTTGTTTAATAATCGCGTCATCTCATCTGGCATAGTATGTGCTTTATACTTGGCTCAAATAGCCATAGGAGAATCCAAACGGCTTACTTACCCTACAGTAGTGTTATATTTTGATTTCTGGTTGATCTGCTGGTGGCTGTACTTGCGGCAGTGCATCTACTAGCCAATTGGTGAGCAAATTTGTAGTGAGACTTGCGACCAGCTGTGTTTTGGCGATTAGTGACGCACATATCCATTGCAAAGACCGAAGTGGGAAATTTAGATAGGGGTTGATTTCAATTAGGCCACAGTCTGCCATTGTCCTTTTTATTTTACGTTTATTTTTGTTTAATAACTCAGGTCATCTCATCTGGCATATTAGTTGCTTTCATACTGGCTAGAAAATAGCCATAAGGAGATCCAACGGCTTACTTACGCTACAGTAGCGTTATATATATTTGATTCTGGGTTGATCGCTGGGTGTGCTGTACTTGACTGCATGCATCTACTAGCCAATGTGAGGAATTTGTAGTGAGACTTGCGACCGCTGTGTTTTGCGTCTTAGTGACGCACTATCCATTGCAAAGACCGAAGTGGGAAAATTTAGTGGGTTGGATTTCAATTAGGCACTCTGCCATTTGTCCTTTTTTATTTTACGTTTATTGTTGTTAATAACTCAGCGTCATCTCATACTGGCATAGTAGTGTGCTTTCATACTTGGCTAGAAATAGCCATAGGAGTAATCAACGGCTTACTACCTACAGTAGCGTTTATATTGATTCTGGTTGATCTGCTGTGGACGGTACTTGCTGCAGTGCATTCTACTGCCATTGTGAGCAATTTGTAGTGAGACTTGCGACCGCTGTGTTGTGCGCTTGTGACGCAACCATATCCATTCAAGACCGAAGTGGGAAACATTTAGTAGGGGTTGGATTCAATAGGCACAGTCTGCCATTTGTCCTTTTTATTTTACTTTTTATTTTGCTTAATAACCTCAGTGTCATCTCATCTGGCATAGTAGTGTCTTTCATACTTGCTAGAAATAGCCATAGCAATAGGATAGCATCGTTTGGGTTTTAAAAACCACAAAAACACAAAAAAAAAAAAAACACAAAAAAAATTAAAAAACAAATAACCCGAGGCTAGGGGTAGAGGACGAGGGCGGGGACGTGGGCGTCCAACTATGCAGGGGTCAGAAGCCGTGGTCCTGGCCGGTGGTGAGACACCCATGCTTATGAGGGAGCAGGGAACGCCGCAGAGCTACACTCCCTAGTGTTCATGTCTGAAGTTACTGGGACTCTGGTTGTAGAGCCCTGTTGAGTGCCAGAACAGTGCGAACAGGTGATGTCGTGGATTGCTGACAATGCTTCGAGCAATTTGTCCACCAGGTCAGTCTTGCACGCGAGTTCCACCACATGTCATCCGAAATCGGCACTCTCCAGCTCCTGCACCTCAGCCTCCTCCCCCCCAGTCTGCCCCCTCCAGGAAAAAGGAAAATTGGCATTTGACGGCATACTCGGGAGGGAATGTTTTTGGACCTCCTTCCACACGATCACAGACCCTTGTCCGTTGCTGCTGAGCAATTTCCGATGCCCAGGTTCCACAGTCACAGCTCTGGGGTGATTGAGAGACCTTCTTGGACCGTGTGGAATGTTAAAGCGGTTCCGAGATGAGGAGACACGGTGTCAGACCGTGGGAGTTTTGTCCAGGCAGGAAGTCCGAGGGGGAGCAGACTGAGGGATCGGAGTGATGATGAGGTGCCAGACCCAAGCTGGTTGAGAGGCCGTAGTGAACACAGTGCTTCTGAGACGGAGGAGAGTCCTCGCCAGAACAGGTGTGGAAGAGGCAGTGGTGGGGCAACGGAGGGCAGGGCTGAGCTGGTGCTCACGCGCACGTGTCACTAGTGAAGCTCCCTTGGCATGCTCTTGCGGGAGGGCTAGATCTTCAAAGTCGGAGGTTCTTTAAGGAACACCGATGACCGAGGGCTGTGGTGTGAACATTTGCCAAACCAGGCTCAGCAGGGGTTCCACACTACTAGCTTAACTACCACCAGTATGGCAGGCATATGAATGAACTAAACACCCCACTCAGTGGCAAACAAGCCCGTTCACCTCCGGCGTGCCACCACTGCCCTTCCCTGTGTCAGCTGATAGTCAACCCCCTGCCCAGGACCCGCCACAAAAACCCCATCGTCGCCTCCACGATCCTCCACAGCATCCACCAGCGTTCAGCTCTCCATACCCCAGACCTGGACGGAAACGCAAATATGTGTCAACCACCCTCAGCCCAAGCCATTAATGTGCACATCTCCAGATTGCTTAGCGGAGAGCTGCCCTATAGGCTAGTAGACCGAGGCTTACGCAACCTCATGGCGGCGCCGCCCCTCGGTATTCGGGCCCAGCCGCCACTACTTTCCCGATGTGCCGTCCCAGCCCGTGCACCCACGTGTCAGAACACATCATCCGTGCCTGACAACGCCGTTTCTGACAAGGTCCACCTGACCACGGACCCGTGGAGAGTGCTGCCGGGAGGGCCACTATATATCATGACGGCATTGGGTTAACTTGTGGAGGCTGGGAGCGAGTCGACCTGCGGCTGGTCTATATACTGCGCCGACGCCGGGATTCGGGGCCTCCTCGGTCCAGGTGTTCAGGACTACATGGCCTCCCCCCCCACCCCATCCACCCTCCGTCCTCCCGAACTACCATCGTGGGCACGGCGCACATCATCGTTAGCTCTAGGCACAGCAGCATGCCGTCGCTAAGCGACAGCAGGCGGTGCTCAAACTGCTGAGCCTAGGCGATAAAAGGCACACCGCCCAAGAGCTATACAGGGCATCACGGCGCAGACTGATCTGTGGCTGGCACCGCTGAACCTGAAACCAGTGCTATGGTGTGTGTGGGCAACGGCCGTTAACCTGGTGGCGGCTCTGCAACTCGGCAGATGACACATGTGCCCAGCCTGGCCATGTGTTTAATCTGATAGTTCGCGTTTCCTCAAGACTACCCATCGTCTGATTGCTCACGAAGGTGCGCCGCATACGTGCGCATTTCAGGAAGTCCCACAGATGCTGCCACTCGCTCGGGCAGCCAGCGCCGCCTCCAACTGCCCGCTCACCGACTGTTGTGCGACGTGCCACGAGGTGGAATTCAACACTGACCATGTTATCCAGAGTTTACCCAGCACGCGAAGCGATTGTAGACTGCCAATGTCAACTTCCACACACTGGTAGTCAGGTCAGTCAGCTTCCTCAAGTCTACAAGAGGAGTGGACGTGGATGTCTGATATCTGTCAGGTGCTGAGTAACTTTGGGAGTCAACACAGATGGTCAGTGGCGATGCTTGCCATCATCAGCCTCCAATCCCGTGCTTGGCCCTGTTGAAAAACTCTCTGATCAGCATGAGTCGGAAGCTTTGCGCTCGTCACAAGAGACGGGGGAAGAAGATTCCCTGTTGATAGCCCAGCACCCTCAGGTCTGTGTTCTCAGCGCATATTGGAGGAGGTGGAGGTGGAGGAAGGATAGGAGGAAGAGGAGGAGAATGTTGGCGAGACACAAGAGGACCATTGTGAGTCGTTCACTGTTCACGTGTATGGGCAGAAGAAGAGAGTGGAGGGTTGGAGGAGGAGGAAATGGACAGTCAGGCCAGTGAGGGGTAGTGAATTCTTACGCGTTGGTACTCTGCGCATATGGCAGATTTCATGCTAGGCTGCCTATCCCTACCCTAGCGTTCATAGAATTTATTCCAGCACCGATTACTGGGTGTTCACTCTCTGGACCCGGTACAAGCTAAATCTTTCCACTCTCATCCCTGCAGAGATAAGGAGGTGGAGAATGCATGAATACCAGCAGGCCTGGTGCACAAGCTGAAAACAGTATTCCCTTCTGAACAGCGCTAGCGGCGAGAGTGGCGTAGTTTCTGCGGACAAGTAGCGAGGGAGAGTAGGCGAGCAGGCAGCTTGGTCCAGCACTGTGCAAGGGTACGCTTTACAAGCTTTGCCAGCTTTAGTCACCCCAGCAAGACAATGCACCTGTCCCCAGTCTCGGCAGAGTAGGGCTGATCTTTACAGAAAGATGGTGAGGAGTACGTAGCTGACCATACCATCGTCCTAAATGATCACACCGCTCCCTACAACTACTGGGTTTCAACGCTGGACTGTGGCATGAACTGGCGTGTACGCCTTGGAGGTTTTGCCTGCCCTGCGCTAGCGTCTGCCATTTTACTGGAGGGCCACCGACCTGCTCCTCTGGTTTGAAAAATTTTGGGACTGCCACATACGCACTATCCAAATTAACTTGTTCCTAGCAGCCTCCACACGTTGTCTCCATTGCTTCCTCCAAAAGTCGTCCTATAGCTGCCTCCATACATCGTCCTTTATCAAACAAGGTGTGTCAGGCAGAAATTTGGGGTTGTTTTCCTGGATCCACATCAAAGTTGTTAACTTGGTCGCCAACCTGCTGTGTTATCCACAAATATACTGGCAAACTTTTATCATTACCAATATTATTTCAGCGCTTCTTGCGATCTGTTTACATTCCCCTCACCTGGCATATCTAAACTTATACGAACGCTACTACACTTGATCTTATACAAAAGGTTTCTTAGAAGTGCTGTTTGGGGAGTAGCCTAGAGACAGGGGCTTGGATTGGCGAAAGCTCGCCTGCAGCGGAGCGCCAGCTCCCTGCGCATCAGCGCTTCTTGCCTCTGTTTACATTCCCCCTCACCCGCATATCCCAACTTATAAGAACGCTACTACACTTAACGTTGGTCGGCTGGGGACCGAGTCTGACCCTGGGGCTGGTCATATACTGCCGACGCAGAGAATTGCGGGAGCCTACCTCGGTCCAGTCTCAAAGCCTACTATACTCCTCCCACCCTCTGCCTCCCTCCGAATTACCATCCGTGGGTGGCTCCATCAGTCGTAGCTTCTAGGCACAGCAGCAGTGCCGTCGAATAACGACAGCAGCTTTGTGCGTCTAAACGCTTACCTAGGCGATAAAAGGCACCGCCGCTAAGAGCCTTATACATGCCGTCCACATCAACATTGTTATCTTTGTCGCCACCCTGCTGTGTAATCCACAAAATATACTTGCAAACTTTTTATCATTACCCGATATTATTTCGCGCTTCTTGCTCATCTGTTTTACATTCCCCTCCCCGGCATATCACTACCTATAAGAACGCTACTACACTGATCTTATACAAAGGTTCTTGAAGTGTCTGTTTGGGTGGTAGCCTAAGGTGAAGCCCAGCAAGTACAGCCACCAGCAGATCAACCAGAAATCAAATATATAACACTACTGTAGGCGTAAGTAAGCCGTTTGGATTCTCCTATGGCTATTTTCTAGCCAAGTATGAAAGCACACTACTATGCCAGATGAGATGACGCTGAGTTATTAAACAAAATAAACGTAAAATAAAAAAGGACAAATGGCAGACTGTGCCTAATTGAAATCCAACCCCTACTAAATTTTCCCACTTCGGTCTTTGCAATGGATATGTGCGTCACTAAGCGCAAAACACAGCGGTCGCAAGTCTCACTACAAATTGCTCACAATTGGCTAGTAGATGCACTGCAGCAAGTACAGCCACCAGCAGATCAACCAGAAATCAAATATATAAAGTCCGAGGGGGGAGCAGACTGAGGGATCGGAGGATGATGAGGTGGCAGACCCAAGCTGGGTTGAGAGGCCGGGTGAACACAGTGCTTCTGAGACGGAGGAGAGTCCTCGACCAGAACAGGTTGGAAGAGGCAGTGGTGGGGCCAGACGGAGAGGCAGGGCCAGAGCTGGTGCATCAGCGCCAAATGTGTCAACTAGTGAAGCTCCCGTGGCGAGGGCTCCTGCGGCGAGGGCTAGATCTTCAGAAGTCTGGAGGTTCTTTAAGGAAACTATATATCGCTGACGGCACATTGGGTTAACTTGGTGGAGGCTGGGACCGAGTCTGACCCTGGGGCTGCTCATATACTGCCGACGCCGAGGATTGCGGGGCCTACCTCGGTCCAGGTGTTTCAGGCCTACTATGCCTCCTCCTCCTCCCACCCCTCCTCCACCTCCTCCTCCGAACTACCATCCGTGGGCACGGCGCCATCAGTCGGTAGCTCTAGGCACAGCAGCAGTGCCGTCGCTAAGCGACAGCAGGCGGTGCTCAAACTGCTGAGCCTAGGCGACAAAAGGCACACCGCCCAAGAGCTATTACAGGGCATCACGGCGCAGACTGATCTGTGGCTGGCACCGCTGAACCTCAAGCCGGGAATGGTTGTGTGTGACAACGGCCGTAACCTGGTGGCGGCTCTGCAACTCGGCAGACTGACACATGTGCCATGCCTGGCCCATGTGTTAAATCTGATAGTTCAGCGTTTCCTCAAGACATACCCCAATCTGTCTGATTTGCTCACGAAGGTGCGCCGCATCTGTGCGCATTTCAGGAAGTCCAGCCCAGATGCTGCCACTCTCAGGGCAGCGCAGCGCCGCCTCCAACTGCCCGCTCACCGACTGTTGTGCGACGTGCCCACGAGGTGGAATTCAACACTGACCATGTTATCCAGAGTTTACCAGCAGCGCAGAGCGATTGTAGACTGCCAGATGTCAACTTCCACCAGAACTGGTAGTCAGGTCAGTCAGCTTCCTCAAGTCTACAATGAGGAGTGGACGTGGATGTCTGATATCTGTCAGGTGCTGAGTAACTTTGAGGAGTCAACACAGATGGTCAGTGGCGATGCTGCCATCATCAGCCTCACCATCCCGCTGCTTGGCCTGTTGAAAAACTCTCTGTGGCAAACTTTTATCATTTACCAATATTATTTCAGCGCTTCTTGCGCATCTGTTTACATTCCCCTCACCTGGCATATCCTAAACTTATAAGAACGCTACTACACTTGATCTTATACAAAAGGTTCTTAGAAGTGCTGTTTGGGGAGTAGCCTAGAGACAGGGGCTTGGATTGGCGAAAGCTCGCCTGGCAGCGGAGCGCCAGCTCCATGCGCATCATGCGCTTCTTGCGCATCTGTTTACATTCTTCTATTTACAAAACATTCTGCAAACTCCTGAGCTCAGAGCAAGAGGGAAGAGAAGTTTGCAGAATTTTGCAGACAAGTGTCCCCCATGTAGCAGGATGACCACACTGGTGTCTGAGGGGGATACTGTGCAGAATTACAGGGGTGCAGCAGGAAACCAGCACTGGGGGATCCCCTCCAGGAGAAGCCACTGCTGAGGACATCACTGGGTGCGGGGTGTCACACACCTGGGTGCTGCTGTGAGTGTTACCTTCGTTCTGGGATGTGGGAGAAGCAGAGAGGAGCTTGTAGCAGGATCACATGTAAGTGCCTGAATCTAACATTGCGCCACAATTGCGCTTAAACTGCGTTAAAGTAAAGGGATTTATAAGAGACAGGAAATTAACTTATCACAGATGGTTGTAGCTTGTGATAATTCTGGCACAACTACTACACTATAGGCTGGCTATATACACTACAGGGGGGCAGGCTGGCTATATACACTAGGGGGGGCAGACTATATACCTCAGGAGGTGCTAGATATATACTACAGGGGGGAGCTGGCTATATACACTACAGGGAGGGCTGCCTATATACTACAGGGGGGAAGGCTGGCTATATACTACAGAAGGGCAGACTGGCTATATACACTATGGGGGGAGGCTGGCTACATACTTCAGGGGGGCTGGCTATATACTACAGGGGGGCATGCTGGCTTTATACACTACAGGGGGAGCTGATTATATACCTCAGGAGGGGCTGGCTATATACTACAGGAAGGAGCATGCTGGCTATATACACTACAGGGAGGACTGGCTATAAACTACAAGGGGGTAGACTATATACTGCAGAAGGCAGGCTGTCTATATACACTACGGGGGGTAGGCTGGCTACATACTAAAGGGGGACAGGCTGGTTATATACTATGGGGGGGCAGGCTGGCTATATACTATGGGAGGGGAAGGCTCGCTATATACTACCAGGTGGAAAAGTTGACTATATACTATAGGTGGGACAGGCTGGCTATATACTACAGGTAGTGCCCCACCTGTTCTCTATCGCCAGCCTGCCCCACCTATAGTATATAGTCAACCTTTCCACCCGGTAGTATATAGCCTATATATAGGCTGGCTATATTCTACAGGGGGCAGGCTGCCTATATGCTACTCGGGGCAGACTGCCTATATACACTACTGGGGGGCAGGCTGGCTATATACTACAGGGGGAAGGCTGGCTCTACTTCAGAGGGCAGGCTGGCTATATACAACAAGGGGATAGCTATATGCTAACAAGGGAGCAGGCTGGTTGTATGTTACAGGTGGGCTGGCTATATGCTACAAAGGGGTCAGGCTGGCAATATACTGGGGGGCAGGGGACTGGATAGCTATATACTATGGGACTGGCTGGATATTTGAATCGGCTAGCCATATACTGAGGGCATGGGCTATCTTTATATATTGGGGAAGTGTGCTGGGTCTATGGGATTAATGAGGGGGAAATTATATGGTATTATATGTTATAGTATATTTATGGGTAGCAGTATATTATCTATATATGCAGAGACCCTTAGCCACAGTCACCCTGGTGGCATATTCTGCAGAGATAAGTCCTGGAGAACGTTTCTATGAAATTCTCTACCTGATGGAAAAGGATTGGCAACAATGAGGAGACTGCAGAAAGAAGAGCAGGATGGACCAGGCCAACACAGACATAAAAGGAGACAGCTGCTTGCTGGTATATATTTATGTGTGTAGTTATTTAATTTGTGGTCTATATTTATAAGTGCAGGATATTATTATGGGGCTTATTTACTACGGGCCCGCGGCCACATTTCCGTCTGGTTTTCCGACGTTTTTGGGGATTGCGTCGCACGCGATTGGATTTTGGCGCATCGGCGCTGGCTTTCACGCGACACAAATCTGGGGGCGGGCCATCGGACGATCCAACGGATCCGGACAACGCGCAGAATTTAACATGTCAAATTGTGTCACAAGACATGCACTCACATACACCGGGAAGAAGAAGGTGAACTCTGGCAGACCTCAGCAGGGAAGCGACACATGCAGGATCTGGGGTGAACGA
Organism: Engystomops pustulosus; assembly: GCA_019512145.1. Lineage (NCBI taxonomy): Eukaryota > Metazoa > Chordata > Amphibia > Anura > Leptodactylidae > Engystomops > Engystomops pustulosus. Next base: position 201,639,935 of record CM033643.1, read on the forward strand.
TGTTGGTGAATTGTGCCGGACTTCATCCTCGTCAGACAGTCTGGATTGGGGATCGCAACAGGACCAGGTAAGTAAATGTGCCCCAATGTGCTGTTTATTCATTGCTGGTAAATATTTATATGTGCGGCTTAGTCATTGGTATCTATGTGCTTGGTATATTCATTGCTGGAATATATTTATGTGTTTGCTACCATTCTTGGTAGGTTTATATTTGTTATAAGCATTGCAGGTATTGTTACTTGAGGGACATATTTTTCTTTTTTACACTATATTCAAGGCTGGGAGCCCTTATTGTATTTGATTCCATAGCAGTTGGCCACTTACATTTTTTCGAATTATTTTTAATAATAAGGGGGGGCGTTTCATTTTTCCTGTTAGAATCGGCCCTAATTTGGCTGCGTTTTTTTGGGGGGGGGCACATCTTTATATCAGGAGATGGGTATACATGGGGTTTAACAGTATACTATCCTAAATACTGTATAACTTCAGGGTTAGGATGGGGTTAGGGTTAGACTAACATCATAGGATCTTCTGATGTCCCAGTAACTGACACAGGAATGGACCCTTGAAGCTAAAGAGGTGACTTTAGTGACAATCTTCATCATTTGGCTCTCCATGGGTGACTGTCTGCCCTTACTCCTTGTTTCCTCTGTAATAGCTCCACTTGATGTAGCACAACACATGCAGATCAAATTCCAAATCCAGATCCCTCGGTTACAGCATACGATATTTCGTTCCTCCTCAGTGAAATTATTTTCTCCAGATTCACCCACCTCCAGGAATATATTAAATCAAGGTCAACAAAGGTCTCAATGCAAACCAGTAAATGAAGCGCTCGCTGCCCAAATCCCCATCAGATCCATCTCATCTGAGTCATATTTCTAATGGAGTCAAAAACGTTTTTAAAGAAAGTTTTTCTGGCACTGAACCTTTATGTGATCTCTGACTAAGTTAACGAAGGCACATCTGCTTTTCAATAGCTGTTTCTTGTTAATGAGGGAGAATTAAAGGGGTTTCCATGGAAATATACATAAGACTCATATAACAAACAACTAGACATGACTATTACTGTTCTTTTGCTGACATTGAGCAACATGCAAATGCAGTGTAGACTGTTGACATGTAATTTTTCCTCCTTTCAATAGATGAGATATATATAACTCTAGACGCATCCTATGTACATGTAATACACATACATTATAGTCCCTTCCGTACCCAATTCTTTACCATATCACATAGGGGTTACATTTGAATCAGCAAGTATAGTTGGCAATTAGATTGTGTCCATTAGAGGTGGGGGATACTGGCATAGATACAGCTCTATCTTTTTCACTTGCACTGTAAGATACGGTGGCACTGGTGTGTGCATCCGTAGCATGGCCAGGTACCATATACCTCTATAGAGACATATATCCAGAGGCCAAAGGCAGTGTGAAAAGGGCCTTTATGCAATCTGATCAAAATGTAACTAAACCTCATCATTGTATAATTTGTGATGTGCGGTCCAGATCTTTTTCTCTCCAAATGTCAGACAACGAAGTGTTAAACTGTGCCTAATGTATCATTCAGCATAGGACACTTGACAAATCTTGGGCAGTTCAAGACTGTTCCTCAAACTATATATTTTCTTAGTGGTAAAAACTGCCCCATTGTGCATTCTGTACATGGCACAGAACACAGTGACGTCACTTTAAAACTCTGGCAACACCCCTTTAATGGAGACCATTAAGGGTTGTTGTTAGGAAAATAGCAATAGAGTTCTCTTGTTTGATACTCTTATTAAAGATAAGCCATGCCAGCTGCTCATCCTTCATTCTCTTCATACTTATCTTCTTATTTCTAATATACCATTACTGATCATAAAGGAAGGATTGCTCTCCTTACCGACTTAACCTTGAAATTTTAACACAGTTTGCTGCATAGTCTATTGCATACAGTGTGTATTGATATACATACTCAACTAAATGTATGGTATATCTATATATACAGTATCTAAATGCTAATTAACCTACACTTACTACTATACAATTATGTACAGTGCTTATATACACTCACAAAGTCCCCATAAGTTCTGCTCTGCTGCGTTGTGGGCAGTAAGCATGTTCACGGTGAGATGATGTATGGTGTCTCGCAATAGAAGACAATGGGGCCGGGAGTTGGCCACTGTTAGTCCTTATATTAGGACTACAAATCACATTGTGTAGGCCCCCATAGTGCTACTAAAAAAACATCTGTGGTATCTGGCACCAAGATGTGAAAAGCAGATACTCGTTTAAGCATTTTAAACATTTTAATGGAAATCAACCAATTAAAAAAAACACAAAAAACATTCAAGAATTGTCCTCTACACTCCTCTTCATTCCAATCCCGGGGCTGTCCTCCACTAAGCTTGACACACTGGGTTCACCTAGAAAAGAAAGTTCTAAAAAGCAGCCAGAGCGTAGGGACAAGATGTCCGGCACTCTGGGCTGCTAATTATGCTCACCCCACCACCTCCTTCTCCCATCCTCCCTGCGCTCCCAGCTGCTTTTTATAACTTTCTTTTCTTGGTCATTTCAGCATGTTAAGCTAAGTGGAAGACAGCGGGATCGAATGAAGAGGAGCGGAGGTGAGTATCCTTAGATGGTTTTGTATTTTTCCTCGTTCCTTTCTTTACAAGTATATGTCCGATGGCTGTGGATTATTATTTTCATGCAACAAGCTACTCATTGGATCTAATGGAACAAGGAATATGAGTGAGCGTATCCACCGATGAGTGACTATGTTTTATAATGTTTGGGTAGTTGGTATGTGCCAAAGTAATAATCACTTGAAAGAGGACCTGATTTGTCAAACCATGCTTCCAGTTAACTTCTTTCATTGCTCTCTGGTGCACTTTATATGATTGTGAGGCCACTGTTTGTCCTTTCAACAGTAGACAGAGGTCAGAATGGTCCTCCTGACTGGTCTATTGCTATGCTGACTCATACACAGAAAGCTGCGGTTCTAAGTTTCCATGTATATGGAGCTTATTAGTAGAGTCAAAGTTGGCAGCCAACAATAAGAAGGTGTGGAGATGTTTTTTGTGATTTAAATCTAGACGTGGGTTTCCAAAGGAGAATAAAGCCACAATCTAGATCAATATTAATGGATCTAATCTATTTTAGCAACGACAATGGGGCAGAATTACTTACCCGGTCCTGTCGCGATCTCCCGGTGTGTTGTCCGACGAGGGTTTGGGTTTGCCGCGATTCACTAAGATCGTGCACCCGAGTTCCTGCATCCGTCGCTTCTGCGCCGGGGTCCACCGGAGTTCACCTGCTTCTTCCTGGTGCATGTAAGTGCTGATCTTGTGACACAATTCCGTTTTTAAATTCTGTGGTTTGTCCGAATCTGATTTCTGTTGCATGCAAGCCGGCGCCGATGTGCCACAATCCGATCACATGCGCCAAAAACCCGGGGCAATTCGGCACAAAATGGAAATAATTGTGAAACCCAACAAAAGTTCACCATCAAGCCCTTAGTAAATGTGCCCCAATATTGAGCTTTTCTTCAAGTACATGACCACCATAAATGGATAATGTCATCTCCCAGGGCATGGCAGAACATTCAGTTTGGACACCTATAGGTCATACTTAGAGATGAGCAGACCTGAACTACGCTCTATGTGACCCGGACATTTTTTGCCGGCCATGGCACCCATGCAGCCAATCTAGCAAACTGATGCCCCTACCTACTAGTCATAGCTGTGATTGGCCGGGGGGGGGGGGGCTGAATATGTAACTGAATCATATTGTCCCCTAAATTTACCAACATTTCCAAAAAAGAAAAGATTTTCAAGTGATTCTTAGACTCAGACCTTTAGAAGACAAATTTCTGCTGATTCAATTATTCTTCATTTAGTTTTAGATCTTTTTGTTAATGTCATGGTAGTTTTTTTTTTCCTGCCCTTTGAGTAACATGACAATTTAATTTTCTTCTGTCACACAATGCCCTTTTCTTGAATTCTCTGTCACGTATCTTTTTTTGTTCTGTCTTCCTTCTAATTCTTTATTTCTAAAGACATTTCAGATATCAAGGAGAAATATTCCAATGCCAAATATTTTGGTGATTTCAATCACAATTCTTTATATGACGTTATGACACAATGTTACAAGAGTTATCCACTCGCAATGACGCAGTCATAATTTGTGGGCTTCAATATGTCAACAATGTGAAAGCTTGAAGGTTTCTATCTATTTAGGGTATTTAGACACTTCATATTTATATAATTAATGAGGATTTTCACCTGGAAAAACACCATTATAATGTCCAACTCTTAGGCTCCTTGTACACAGTTGTGTGCTCACCTGGGCCGTAACTCAGGCATTCTTTTACAAAACTGCCTCTGGGCAGTCAAAATTGACCCATATCCGGACAGGTGAGAAAATAAAATAAAACATCACTTTTATTCGAGATATTAAAAATAATTACACTAAATTTCAAACTGATGTGGCATGAACCACTGGGTGCACGGGACAAGAGGTGAGTTAAGAACACAATTTTAACTAGGTCACAGGCAGTTGCAGGTAGTCAATGATGAAATGTATGAGATAGGGAACACAATGCTGGGTCTATGCCCACCTAAATTAACTGCTGTAAGTCCACTATTGGCCAAATATCGTGGACTATACTACGCAGCGCTACCAGCTAGGGTAATGCAGCTTTTGTGTAAACTCAAGCCCTGTATTAAAGCCCTAGACCAGGTGGACTGGAGTGTTGCCTCTACTGCCCCAGCAGGGGCCGCTATGGCAGCAAGGCTATATTGTAGTATTTACTGCATAGGTATCCTAGCCCTATAGTCAGCGATTCATAAGCTGGAAAGTCTGGAATGGATCTATATGTCCCTATCACAGTTGATGCAAGAATGATTGTTGCCACTGCCTGCTACTGACTAAGCCACATTGCAGATTAAAATTTGCCAAACATTAGCCCCCCGACATGTTTCGCCGGTACAACTGGCTTCATCAGGGGTTTGGGCTAATTGCTAATCGCGGCTCTGTCACGCAGGGTATATAACAATAAAGCCCCTCCCAGCAGGACCAGATTCGGCCTATAGGCGTGGATTACTCACAAAGAGGGAATGCATCCCAATAGGGCCATAGGTGATGGGCATTACGAGTGACCAATTAGGTATGCAAAAGAAGATGATGAGTGCTACCAGTAGGAAACAGGGGGAGTGTTAACCATTCTATTCTCCAATAGTGGCTAATTATGCCGTCATGCCCACCAGTCAGCTGACTGTGGGAATCAGCTGACTGCCGGCCCGAAGGAGCTCCGCGCATGACCACGGACTTCGTGCAGAAAACAACACTGTACTCTACAGGTGCGCATGACAGTGGACTTAGTGCAAATTTCGCCAGTGCATCCATGAGATGTGTAACTTAGGCATAGCACATGTCCGGGTGGTGGAGGAAGAGGGGTGAATGCTCTTAATCCGTGCCCTCTCCATAGAAAGCTTAGAGGGAGCTGCAGTAACCAGCAAAATATAGGACACATCCCATATTATGCATGGTGGCCGCCTGGCCAGGCATCTGGTCAAAAATTGTGCGAACAGGTCACGGCCTCCATTATGGTTACGGATGACATAATGGTTACAAAGATGACATAAATGGGTCCATCATATTCCACCTATAATTCCATAGGATTGATCCATGAGAAGGCAAAATGAAACTCTTACACAGTGTTGGAATGTGGTGTGATGGGCCTTCCAGATGTGGTGGTATGATGGGCCTTCCAGATGTGGTGGTATGATGGGCCTTCCAGATGTGGTGGTATGATGGGCCTTCCAGCTGTGGTGTTATGATGGGCCTTCCAGATGTGGTGGTATGATGGGCCTTCCAGCTGTGGTGTTATGATGGGCCTTCCAGATGTGGTGGTATGATGGGCCTTCCAGCTGTGGTGTTATGATGGGCCTTCCAGATGTGGTGGTATGATGGGCCTTCCAGATGTGGTGGTCTTGAGGGCCCAACTTCAATGCAGGAAATATACATGTAGAATGTGTCACCAATAAGGTCTGCTTCATAACATTTGTAAAAGGATTAGAGAACGTATGGGCTTATTTACTAAGGGTACCGTGGCCGCATTTCCGTTGGGTTTTCCGCCTTTAGGGGATCGCGCCGCCGGGACAGGCATTTAAAAGGGGATTGTGTCGCACGTGATCGGATTGTGACGCAATCACAGCAGCATTCATGCCACACAAATCAGGGGGCGGCCGGGCGATCCGATGGATTCAGACAGACTGCGGAATTTAACTTAAAAATTGTGTCGCAATCTAAGCACTTACATACACCGGGAAGAAGATGGTGAACTCCGGCGGACCTGATCGGGGAAGCAACACATGCAGGAAATCGGGCGCAAGAACTTTGTGAATCGTATCAAAGTGCATCATTATCAGACACTCGGGAATTCCTGTGGCCGGGTAAGTAAATGTGCCCCATAGTGTCTAGGAGTTGCTCTATTTACTTCTACAAGGCAGACGCTCACCAGCATGCACCCAATGTCAGGGAAGAATTCCTTTCCATCTTCAACAGTCATAATTTATCCGTTCATCATCATCAAATCCAATAAAGATGGAAGACATCAAAGCTTCTCTTCAACTTTTCTAGTGTATTGTAATCTATCCATTCCCCTGCTTGTGTTGGTCTCATTCCTTTGCATATATTCTGGTTCAGCAATGCCCTTTTTATAGAATGGGGCCCAAATTGTGCACAGTATTCCATGAATCCATTCTATTTCTGGGCAAAATTTCAATGTTTGATTCCCTTTTTTTCTCACTGCGTTTTTCACATTATGCATATCTATATCTGATCCATGGAATTGGTCCTTAAAAAGTCTAGAAAAGTCTAGAAAAGCCCCTTAAAAATATTATATTACAAGTTAGAGCTGATTTTAGGAGATAAGACATTGATCCAGCAATGTATTAATTGATTGCAGTTGAAAATACATTTTTCAACCTAATATAATTCTGTCCACCTCATATAAATTGTTGTCTAAGTTTTGGGGTGGAACCACCTTTCTTTTACATGTAAAAGCAGGAGAAAAGATACAAAAAGTAACATTTGTGTGATATTATATGCCATTTTGTCTTTTATTTTTCAGCTGAAGCCATTGCAAATAAATTACAGGCGGTCCTCTACTTAAGGACAGCTAACTTACCGACGACCCCTAGTTAAAGACGGACCTCTCTGCCCTCTGTGACCTCTGGTGAAGCTTTCTGAATGCTTTACTATAGTCCCAGGCTGAATGATCAGCTGTAAGGTGTCTGTACTGAAGCTTTATTGATAATCCTTGGTCCCATTACAGCAAAAATTTTGAAAATTCAATTGTCACTGAGGCAAAAAAAAATTTGGCTGAAGCTACAATTATAAAATATACCAGTTCCAACATACAAATTCAACTTAAGAACAAACCTAACCTAAGAAGAACCTATCTCGTATGTAACCTGGGGAATGCCTTTATTTCCTGGGCAACTTCCTGGGCATGCGCGCAATGGAAATCGGGGGGGGTGGCTGAATGAAAACCCGACGGATTCGGAAAAAACGCCGCATTTAAAAAAAAAATGTTGTCTGCGAAAATTTCACTCACCTTCATCCAGGATAGGCCGGTGTATTCGAGGCATTCCAGCGGACTTCAGCGCAGCAGCGCCACCTGGTGGACGGCGGAGGAACTACCATCATAAATCCCGGCCGGACCCGAATCCAGCGCAGAGAATGCGCCGTTGGATCGCGAATGGGCCGGGTAAGTAAATCTGCCCCATTACTTCCACATACACAGGAGCTGTTTGAACTGTCCAGACAAGAGCTGTATGACTCATACACAGCAGCTGGGAAATCGTGCAGTGATTGATTACTTCTGCCTGTCAGGAACAACACAGTGATGACCTATTCTTGGCTTATGCTGAAGCAGTGTATAACGAGGGGGAGAAGAAGCGCAGGGGCAGCCACAGGAGCGACATAGTCTCATTATCATAATTTTATAATTGTTTTTTCAGCAAAACCACTCCTTTAAATCACTGTAACCATAAAACATTACAGCTGTAGATCTGTGGATAGGTTTTAAAAGCTATTTCATATAAAATTCTAAGCTTCTTGTTCTCTACTGGGATCACTGGAGGTACAGAAAGCCAAATATTAATAAAATTAAATAGGAGGAATAACGCAGATTGTCAAGGAGAATAAAAAGCTGATTTTGCAGCCATAAAACTTTAACAATTAACATAGAAGTAAATATTTTCTTTTTTTGTAGACTTTTCCATCTCAGGGATTGCACAAACTATAGGTATATGGCAAGACTGTTTTTGCCATCACTAGTAGGAGCTGTCAATGGAGTTTTTCTGAAACCAACTTTTTTTTACTCTAGTCATCCACAAAAGTACAAAAATATAAAGATGATAGTAATAATAATTCCTTTATTTATATAGCGCACACATATTACGCAGCGCTGCGCAGAGTTTGCAAAATCGGTCACTGTCCCCAATGGGGCTCACAATCTAATCATCCTACCAGTATGTTTTTGGAGTGTGGGAGGAAACCGGAGGAAACCCATACAAAAGCAGAGATAACATACAAACTCTTTGTAGACGATGTCCCCAGCAATTCAAGGTTGTAATGCTAATATAATGGTTGGCCCAAAATAAGGAAAAAATGCAACTAGGCTCCAAAATATGGCAGGAAGAGTAGATTTCTGGATTTTATCTAGGACCCATAACATGCTAGTTTTACTTTTAAGAAATGCATCCCGTTTCCTATGAATCAATTGTTCTATAAGCAGCCATGACAACTCTGTAAGTAGTGCAGGAGGCTACTATGCTGCAAACAGGAAAAACATTCTGATGACAAGGAGATTATCTGTCCCGGGGTCATGTCTAGTGATGAGCAAACCCGAACCACAATATTTGGATGCATTCCAAATATTGGCGGTTCGGGTCCGTGGACATGAACATGGACTTCAGCCAAACGTTCATTGGTAACACTGATTTATCATGCTTTGTTTTGCTGTTTGATTCTTTTTTTTTTAATTTGTGGATAATAATATGGAGGGAGTTTAACCATGCTAAAATACAGATACAAGGGTTGAGTCCTCACACTTCTGTGCTCTGTGCACTGAAGTGAAATGTAGACCCTCCCCTTTGCTTTGAGTCACTGCTGTACTATTAAACTAGAAGCTTCCTATTTACCTCAGAGCAGTAGGGGAAATGGAGCAGCACATGACACTAAAAGAGGCTACAATCCTTAAATATAGAACATTTTTATCAAAGTCCTGCTGCTACTAACAACATACACAAAGGTAGGGATACACAGATCCCTACTTAATATTCAATTTAGGAATTCTGCTACTTTGTTTTGGTCATCTACAGTAACTTCCATTATATTTTACACATACTATAGACGACGTTAAGGAATATGGGGATAATGTATATGGGATATGATATTCCTGGTGATTTATTTAGTGTAATTCATAGAATACCCTTCGGTTATGTAGCAGTCCAATTCTTTTAATGACCGCAGCAATCTATAAGCGTGTAAGATCATGTTACATTAGCTGGTAACAGGGGATGATTAGAATTTTTATAATTATATCCAATCTATAATTTAATTGATATTATTACAATTTCCAGGAGCATTTCACAATATAAACCGGCATGATGATATGCTACAGTATGTGCATAACAAGTATTATATACATATAGAAGGACGTTTAGGGACATTTGACTAACATTTCTGCACTAACAGTATGGTAATGTATGTGTTACATAGCTTTTTATCAGATTTTCTGATATTACTTCCAATAGAGTAAAATATTGCACATAGTATTGCTGTTTTCATATAGTGCAGTACTGGTCCATGCTCAATATATTATATATATGGGAACTTGTCATCAGGATTTCACATTTTCACCTAATGACAGGTTCCCATCACCTTTTTAATACTAATTCCCAATCTGTTTATATAATTAACATTATTGATTCTACTCACTTGGCTAGTCGATGAACGTATACAGAGTCAACATCATTATCTGCTCTTACAACTCTAATTCCTGCTCCCTCCTTTCCTGCCATTCCTGCAAACATGAGCTGACCCTGTGCTCCAAGCAAATCTCTGCAAGCTGATGTTTACATACAGTAGCCCCCCTGTCTCATTAGCATAAATTTACATTGATTTTAGAAGGAAGGAGGACATGGATAACAAATATAAGAAGATTACCACAGTTATGGTGCCTGAATCTATGAGTAAGTGTCCCTATCATGATGGATTTTGATGGTAGATTTTTCTTTTAAAAGAAATTGGAGCCACGACAACCCCTTTAAGTACATTTTAGTATTTCAGCTCTGCAGGCCAAGAAAATAATGATTTCTTCTTAGAGACATAAATGTTTATTCCAGTTACAAGCAGACCTTTGCACTTTTATCTTATAAACGTCTACAGCTGGTAAAAAGTTTCTTGAAATGATGAATAACGAAAGATTTAACTTTTCAGAAAGAAGCTTTTATATGCGATAACCTTTCATTGCACCATTTACATGTAATGTATGCACCAATAAGTTCTTTGTTTTTAGCTCTATAGATTTCATCAATATTCATGAACATTAGTTTATCTTTTTTTCCATAAAAAAGACAACTTTTACATATTTTTATTTCTTTTTAATGCTTCTCTTTTATGCTATCTTTTAGATGCTTAATTGTATATTTACATCGATTTCCTTTCTTAGTTCTAACTCCCTTGCAGAAAAATCTAAGTTTTCACAATAGAACTGAAAATAAAATAGAAGGCTAAAAAGAATAAAGCAATATTTTACTATAACATTTTTTCGTGTAAGCGCAGATGTATCTAAAAGAAGTGAGACCCCATTGAAAATATGTCTCCTTGCGCATAAGCATCCAGAAGCTATATGTGGAAGGTAAGGCCGCATTTACACGACCGTAATGGGAACGTATTTATGGCCGAAAGCTTGCGGCCATGCATACATCCACCATGGACGGCAAAGGCCGCACAGAGTGACATGGTGCTTTACACGGACGACACCATATCGCTCTGTACACGGGGAAAAGATAGGACATGTTCTATCATTCCCCATGTGCTTGGCCGTATCCCCTGGTCACCCCTCCTCCTCTCCATCGTGCCAGACATATGCCGCCTGGCTACGGCCCAGTTTGTGTAAATTCGGCCTAAGGATACACTTCTCTGCCATGACACTTGTAACCATTGAGCTTGTTGCCTTCTGTATATTTACCTTATCTACTACATTATGAAGGTCACATTGAGAGTCCATATAGACTTTCAGTTTCCTTCATGGCTCGGGTCCTGGAAACCAGACCTCTTGCTATTTGACCCTTATGCCCAAGGGAAGATGAAACAACCTGGGATGTATGAAACTTATGGCCCTCCCCCAAATCTTTTTCAATGTTGGACGCGAACTGCCTACATATAGTAACAGAAGAACCAAATTTGTTGGGCTTTCAATTCTGCTGTTGAGGACTTTCATTGACCTTCATGGGGCCTAGAAGGTCTCCTTTGTATTCCATGTGTATCAAGAAGCTACACCGATGTCTTCAGGCCAGAGGAGCCCTCTCTCTTCATTATCAAACTTGATGGGTAATTGAGTGACCACAAACCCCTAGAAACTTTAACCCTTCACCCAACACACCCATAGTATAACCATCTACTGCTTATCCCCCATCCTATGAAGGTGTTATACATTTCATATTTTGTAACAAGGGCCTTCATTTTAATAAACTGCAACCTAAGTGTATGGCGTTCAAAACGCATGGAAGCACAGTGAGCCATAAAGTGGCTTCATGGCCCTTCAAACAGCTATTTGGCAGGGTGCCAACAGTGCCAAATTTTATACTGAGAACAGCATTCTCCTATGAAATCCTCATACACCTGTTCCTGCTCTCAATACACATGTACACAAGAGCAATTCCAAGGACCTTTGAGGGACCAAAGGTCCTGAAACCTCAGATTGAAAGCAGTAGAAGGGACACATCCTCCATTCCCCAAGAAGCTGATTCTAGTACCAGATGTAGGAAGTGATTCCAGACTTGTAAAAGCTATAATATTCATACAGCCCAGGGGCCATGGCAGTCTTAATCCTGCCCTAACTATACTATATATAGGTGATAGTCAATGAAAGCATTAAACCCTTATTTCCCACACAAAGACAGTAAGGAATTGATATCTTCGATGAATGTGGTCTAATATGAGGCCATCAGATCCATGCAGGGTACATGTACATTTTATAAATGGATTTACCAGAGTGCAGCAGCTGGCACAGGCTGGGGGCATCGCAGCGCACGTTCCCTTGTGACACTAACTCAACCTTTCCAGAGTCAGGAAAAAGCTTATCACACAATTCAGAGGAAAAGGCTTTGAGAGCACATTTTATACTGATTCAGGTTTTTGCCTGTTAACCTAAAAAAAAAAAAATCCACTCCAGCTATAGACACAGGTCACCCATGAAATAGCAGTACAGAGTATATAGAGAATATATATAAAATCATATAGACTGAATGGGGACCTAACCATCATTTCAGGGACTGTACTGTACGTACATTACAATTACTATTCACTAGGCCTGCATTCATTTTTTGTCAGTTGTTTACGTTAAATCATTATTTATAACCTTTACAATTTTGAAGGAAATCTACAATCAAAATCCATCATGATAAACCAGGGACACTTACTCATAGATCCAGGCACCGGGACTGTGGTAAACTTCTTATATTTATTATCCATGGCCTTCTTCCTTCTAAAAATCAACTTTTAAAATTCTGGTATTGAGCCAGAAGGGCTCCATCAGAGCCAATAATTATAAAGTTGTGATAATGAGGCTCCTGTAGCTTCCCCAGCACTTCTCCTCTTACCCTAATTACCTTAATTATGCACTGCCTCAGCCTTGTCCTGCCCAGCATAAGCCAAAAATAGTCATCACTGTGTTGTCCCTAGCAGGCACAAGTAATCAACCTCTGCACCATCCCCCAGCTGCTGTGTCATCCAGCTCAGGTTGATTAGTCCTGTCTGGACAGTATTTATGTAGGCAGCCTGCATGCAACCCAGCTTCCCAAGGTCCTAAATTTTATAATTGTTTTTTGAGCAAAACCAATCAGCTCGGGGATTAGACAAGATATGTTTCTGTGTCAGTGTCGCTATAGCATTCTCAAGGTATGTTTGGCTCACAATGCTTAAAAACAAATTTTAGATTTCCTTTAATGTGGTACGCCCAGGGTTAAATCTGCTATTATTGGGCTCCCTAATCAATTCATGAGCAGGAAAGGGAAAAAAAACCTGATTCTGCACCTCCTCCACCTGTACCATTCATCACCTGTATTAGCTGTTCTGGCACTGAAAAATGGTAGCAGCTCCCATTTATTTCACTTCAGTTCAAATCCTTGAACTCCAAAGTGAGCTTAGGGTGGTAAATTTAAAGGGCACCTTGTTTAAGTGCTCTTCAACTATACCCTGTGCATTACTTAGACCGTCATAGATTGAAGTGGTTTTATCTAGCAATTGAATACTTTCAATACTTTACAGGCGGTCCCTGGGTCACATACAAGATAGGTTCTTTAGGTTTTTTCTTAAGTTGAATTTGTATGTAAGTCAGAACTGTATATTTTATAATTGTAACCCCAGCCAAATTTTTTTGGTCTTTGTGACAACATAGCAAGTCGAGGGGAGGGGGCGTGGCCTCCTTGGGCTGACATCATTACAGGCCCTTTAGCCTCCTGAGTCTGAATCCAACAGATCATCCCTTTCTCAGCATTCAAAAAAATGTCATGTGACCAGGGTAACATCATCTTAGGTCCTTTAGCCTCTTACCATTAGGAAACTGTACCCCATGCACATATCTGATTAATGAAATCACAGCAGCCTGCATTGACTTCTACTCCTCTCCATGTTTATACAGACATGTTGTGATTTCATTGATCAGATATATGCATGGTATACAGTTTGCTATGGTTAAGAGGCTAAAGGACGTATGATTATGTCAGTCTGAGGAGACCACGCCCCCCTCAACTCATTATAGATATCCCTGGATACCAGGTAAAATGATAAAGTTGATCATATGGGGATCTGAGAGAAACTTTTTTTAGCTAAAAGAAGGTTGTCAGTTAGTTACTAGGGCTCTATGGGAACCTGCCACTAGCTGTATCTGTGAAAATTGTGGTGACAGGTTCCTTTTAATTGTCAACCATCTCATTGTATTATCAAAGAAAAAAAACTTCTAAACTCGTTCTGTGCTCTGCTATCAATTGCATGATGCCTCAGCACTGCAGCAATAGAACATCAAGAGACTTTCATATCATTTCATACCATGTAGCTTCATCATACAGGAAGACCAATACCTGAGATGAGATGGTGACTACCTTGAGTCGACAGGAATTTGTGATAAAAAACAATAACAATATTGAGAGGATAGAAAAAAGTCTGGAATGTCCCTTTAAGGACTGTCAACTGAATTGTGTCCCATCTCATAGTATTATGAAAAAACTTCTAAACTGAAAAATATTCTCTCTTTTTAAGCACTGTGACGCCTTCAGATACACAATTCTGTGATGGCTCTTTTGTAATAAATATTATCTTAGGAGACAGATCAGTTTTTGTAATGCTCAGCTCTGTAATCACTATACACAGGAGACATGGAGCTAAATAAGAAGCCTTTAGCTTCTTGAAGCTGGCAGCGGGAGGGGAGCATAAGAGTTAACGTTCTGAACTCTATTTTCAGGGTATTTGGGAAAAGAATACTTTATAATCTGCACAGTGTGAACAGGAGGATATTCACATTAAATGATCCAATGTTTGAACTTAGAAACCAAAAAGTTTAAAGTTCAACATTTCTATAGAACAACACAATGGGGCTCGTTTACTTACCCAGTCCAGACGCGATCCAGTGAGGCGTTCTAGGACGAGGATTCAGGTCTGCCGGGATTCACTAAGGTCCATGCGTCCGATGTCCACCAGGTGACGCTGCTGCGCCGAGGTCCGCCGGAATTCACCTTCTTCTCCTCGGTGCATGTAAGTGCGTGTCAAGTGACACAAATTCTTTTTTAAATTCCGCGGTTATTCCAAATCCATCTGGTTTTCGGACGGCCACACACCCGATTTCTGTCGCATGCCGGTGTCCGAGACCTTGCATGTGTCGCTTCCCCGCTGAGGTCCGCTTGAGTTCACCTTCTTTTTCCCGGTGCTTGTAAGTGCGTGTCTTTCGACTCAATTTGAATTTTAAATCCCACGCGTAGTTCGAATCCATCGGGTTGACGGCCATTCCCCCTGATTTGCGTTGCATGAAAGTTTGCGCAAAACTCCGTTTGCGTGTGCCAAAAACTCCTGTTAAATGCGGCACAACACGGAAACCGCTGGGAAACCTGACGAAAATGCGGTCCGCGGACCCTTAGTAAATCAGCCCCATGGACTCATCCCTGGGGGTTCTAGGTATTTCTGGCAGAAGAACTTCAGAGACACAGAACAGAGCTTATACAGCTCCCAAAAAATTTTTCCAGGCCTGCAGATGTGGCCACCCTTTTTTTGCTTCACCCTGCTGAGGGGTATGGAAGAGGCCTAAATCTGTACTGTGCTACTGTGACATCCACAGCTAGGTCACAACTAAGCTAGCCTCTCACATGGTTCACATCTGCCACCATACAGTTTTAGGCACCTGTGGGAATGTTGCATAAATACTCTCCTCTTTTAGGCCAGAGCTAAAAGGATCCGGTCATTTGGCACTATTAGACCATACTAGGTACAGGAGGTGCGGGCAGGTGATCGAGAATGTGCGGAGGGCATCCATCTATGTATCCTAATCTAAAATAATTGACCAAAAAGAATGGGGGACATGTATCATAAGTCTGGCTTTGTCCATCTGTTTTTGGGACTTTTTTTGGCTTTCCTGCTGGTCAGAGGTATCTTAGTGGTTTCTCCTTATTGATACATTTGGCGTTTGGTCGTTAGTGAAAATGCTACTCTGTGAAACAAAAGTCGCAAAAAGTCTCCAAAAGTCGCAATCAGTTCCAAGCTATTTTCCATGCCTGGTCAGGGGCAGCCGTAGATTTGGGACTTTTTAAAAAAGTCGCAACTTTCACCTTTAGATTCAGGTGATAACTCAGGGAACACTGCAGAAAAACAACGGCAAACTTTGTAAGGAGCTACTTTTAGGCGCAAAAAAGTCACAAATGATGCAATTTATCTCCTGTTAGGAGCTGGTTGGAATATATTTATTGGTAAGGGATTGTGGGATCCTTTCTGGCATATGTCAGGGGCCAATAATTGATCATGCACTAAGGTGCTTTAGTCTCTGTGTTGTTAAAAATGCCGGACTAACAGCTTTTCGTGCCTTTGAGGGCCATGACATATTATTTTAATGGATTTAGTTTACATTCATTAAACATATAATACGGGACATTGCTTTATAAAGCGTCAGCATTCTCTGAAAGTCTAAGAAAACCGCAAAGGAAAACAAAATGCTAAAACTCAAATTCCCTATCCCCAGTAACAGTGTACACCTGGCAAGAAAACCGAGGAACATCCAGTATGAACCCGCTACACCCCTGGCGCTGTCATCCTGAGAAATTCCAGCATACACCAAAACCCAAAGATTTTAATTTTTTGCCAAGTACGTTGTAGCTCAGTACAGACAACAAGACCTGAAAAGTTTCTCGAATCAGGGGGAGTTGGTAGAGGAGGTGGGAAGGTGGTGCAGTGCCTCCCAATCATTGCTCTCTGTGTTACTAATCTGTTCTCATTTTTGTAGCCCCGTAATAGTTTCCATATAATTAGCAATAAAAGTGTACAAACAATTCATAACATGCTTAATGCTTACTACTATACTGTACCTTTTTTTAAGGGAAACGACCTTTGGAAAAACGTGGACAGAGCAGAAACAATTTAACTTTACAGAATTGAAGTACAATGATTTATACATCAGAAAACTGACATACAAGTCCTGAAACAGCCGCAAACAGCCAGCCACTGTGATTATTATCCCCTTTATACCAACTCCACGCAGAGGCGGCATGGAGGGGCGTGAAGGAGAGCGTCGCTGTGGGACCCTGGGCAAAACTGAAAGTGGGGCCCCAAAATCAAACTATTTTATAAACAGTCACTGTCAGTAACAGGCTCCTTTACCCCTGCACAATGATAACACTTCGTGGTTTACACACAGTAGTAGGTAAGTATCTGTAATATGGGACTGTAGGAGAAAACAAGCAGCACACCAGAATCAAAAGAAATATGGGTACTTTATTCAACCAAGTGCTGCATTCGTGGATGTATTTTAGAGAGATCAGATCCAGAGTGCTTTTTAGAATATATAGTATAGCGAATAAGGTAGTAAGAGTAGAGATGATATAGATATGAAGATATACAGGATTGATATAGAGATATATGATAATATATATATTATAATATATACACGTATATATATATAAGAGTATATACATAAGCATATTTATATACCTATAAACATAAACATACAGGGGCACATTTACTTACCCAATCCTGTCGCGATCCATGAGGTGCGTCGTCCGACGAGGATGTGATGTCCGGCGCAATTCACTAAGATCATGCGCCCGATATCCTGCATGTGTCGCTTCCCCCACTGAGGTCTGCTGGAGTTCACCTTCTTCTTCCCAGTGCATGTAAGTGCATGTCTTGCTGGTGCATGTAAGTGCTTGGGCTTGCAACACAATTTGAATTTTAAATCGCGCGCTCAGTCCGAATCAGTCGGGTTTTTTCCGACGGCCACGCCCCCCGATTTGTGTTGCATGAAAGTCGTTGCGATTGCGCCAAAATCCGATTGCATGCGCCAAAAACCCCTGTTGAATGTGGCGCAAATCGGAACTAGTCGGATGGAAATTAGTTAGACACTCTTAAACACATTTTTACACCCCTGTACACATATGCACACATATACAGCATATACACATCAGAGATACACACACACATATACAACATATACACATCACAGATACACAAACATACAGCATATATATATTACATATTTGTATGCTATGGCTGCTACCACTGTAGTTACGTCCCTGGTTATCTTGTGGATAGGGGATAATATTCTGGTCACTGTGGGTCTGATCACTGGGACACCCACCAATCACGGGAACGCTAGTCCCACTCCCACTAATTGATGGATTGTGTACTACCACTCTGTTTGGGAGTGTCAGAAATTGCTGAGTACAACGCTCAGCTATCTCCAGCACTCCCACTCACTGGCTATGAGAGGGCAGTGCATGGCTAAGCATTGTGTTCTACACAACTCGGTGCAATCCCTTTAATCAAGTTTTAGAGCACAGAATACCCTGTACAGTCTAGTTGACAAAAATGTAAATTTGCTATAATCAAAGCAGACAAGTTATAGCAAACATGTTATATAAATTTCAGGCTCTTACTGTGATTGACGACAATTTATACAGATCTGGAGACATCAGGCCATGAACAAAGCGTTCAGAATGTGCTGACAAAGAGGCAATGAGGCTGCCAAGAAAGAAGCCGGCTCTAGAGGAAGACCATTAACCGTACGGAAACTTTCTATATAACATTCAATCAATGTGGAGATTCACTTTTACTTTATTGTCACAAACATTAATTGTTTCGGTTACTTCCAATAACCTTGTAATGCTCCAGCTTTATAAGACAGGTTTTAATAGGCTGTTACAAAGTGATGTGTTATGAATATATTAATAATAATAATTCTTTATTTATATAGCGCACACAGATTACGCAGCGCTGCACAGAACTTGCCAAATCAGTCCCTGTCCCCAATCTAATCAACCTACCAGTATGTTTTGGAGTGTGGGAGGAAACCAACGCAAACACAGAGATCCCGTCATCATCAGTGTCTACCAGCCCATCAATGACCTAACATTGACAGCTCGCTCCCGCCTCTGTTGAGCTCTTTATTGAACGTTGGCGTGTCGACGTGGGGTACACACTGGACCAAGGTAAGTATAAGTTATTTATTCTTTATAAATTGGCTGTGGCCCATAGGAAAGTAAGGAATACCGTAAATCCAGAAATCCAAAACTATGTATGTAGAAAGAATTAAAGGGGATATTCAAGATTCAAAAAACATGACTGCTTTCTTCTGGAAACAGCTTCACACCTCTCTGCAGGACACATTTGGTACTACAGCGTAGTCATAGTCACTAAACTGGTGCCGAGATGCAAAACCAGTGAAAAAAATGACAAGCAGTCATGGTTTTCCAACCCGGCATACCCCTTTCATATTATAATAACAATAATAATAATAATATTTATTTGGTTTTCAGAAATAAATAGCATAAGTAAATTTGTAATATATGCAAATATATAAGTTCTTCTTTCTCTACTTACCAGACTTCCCTCCTGCTGGGGGATAAAATCACTTCTGAATTCAATCTGTAACAAAGCAAGTGCCAAGAGATGTCTATGAAGAGGGGAGGAAAAGGTGGAGACAAGTGAGGTGAAAGTAGAGGGACACGGGGACACGTGTCCAGTAAGATTTCTATCTCACCCTACATGAACAAAAGGTTAATAAATCCAGAAATCCTGAAACTTAATTTGTGCCCCCTCCCCCTTACAAAGATCTCTAAGTAACCTGATCTGTCTGTGACTTGTAAATAGATTAGCAGATCTGAATGGCAAAATTTTAGTTCATACGAACTTTGGGTAGAAGTTAGGGTTTGGGTCAGCCTCAAACCCCCTCGCTATTAATATCCATGGTGCTTCCAACACTTGTGGACATCAATTGTTTCAATGCCACCAGAAAAGTCGGTTTCAACATTTAAATTGATCTGGCATATTTTAGGGAGGGTGGCACTCCCTAAAGACATCATAGGGGGCAGAGATCCTCACCAGATCAATGTGCCAGATCAATTCAAATGTTGCCGCCGACTGTGCTGGTGGCATTGAAACAGTTGACGCCAACGAGCAGTGCAAGCACCATGGGTGATACTGGCGAGGGGGTTTGAGGCAGAGCTGAACCCTGACTTCTAATTAAGTCTGGCGTAACTACAGTGGTAGCAGCTGCTATGGGGCCCACAGTGTCACGGGGCCCCGTCAGCCAACCTAACACTAAAGAATGGAGGATGTGCACCATTATATGCATATTTTGCTGCACAATGTACAATAATAATAATAATAATAATATGTATATAACATATATGTGATGTATATATGCTGTGTGAGTATGGTTTTTATATATGCTGTACGTATGTATATGGCACTATATGTGGGTGCATATGCTCTATATGTTGTGTGTAAGAGTGTATAAATGTGTGTATGAGTGAAGAACTGTATGTTTATGTAAATATATGTGTGTGTATACATATGAGTGCATAATAGGCATATTTTAATACAGGAAGGGGGGCCCCATTCAGAAGTCTGCTATAGGGCCCAGTCTTTCCTAGTTACGCACCTGAAGTCTGGGATAGGGTTCGGGGAACCCACACCAGCAAAGTTCACCGATCCTCTCTAAAATGATGGTGAGCAGTACCACATTGCACCATTGAATTAAAATCCTCCATCGACTAAATAGTATTTCAGGTTTTACTGGGGGGGGGGCACTGTCCTGGTCCAAGTTCCACTTCCCGAACCAGGACCAGGACCATGCCCTCCAGTAAAACCTGCCGGATTTTTAAGTTCGGGTCTGGACAAACACGTACTTAAGTGGGTCCGCTAATCCCTACTGGTAAAATCTTCTAACTTGTAAAGAGGGATATATGCAGTTTAGCTGGTGGGTGTAAAAAAATAAGCATTGACAAATATAATCATAAAAGACACAGCAGGACCCACTGGGAGTGAACTAATTCCATCAATTCAGTAGTTTGGTGATGTGTAACACAAGGTCATTGATTTACTCCCATATTTACACAGCACACACACAGAGTGGATAAATATCTGATATTCTCCAGCATCTGCCGCTTAATTGTTTCTGCAACAGCAGATTCCAGAGCGATTTGCAATTATTAACCCAAAGTCAGGACTTAACAAGAAAGACCAACACATCGGAGCAAAGCACCGGATCAAGTGTATATGAAAACAGATTAGAGAGATTAGCAGGAAACTTATTGTGCAGTCATCAGAGAAAATACAGCAAAATTTCTCTGCTCATCCTCCTATTAACTTTCTATCTATTGTGACATTATACTTTTAACCCACAACCTCCAATTGCAAAAACATATTTTTTAGCCTACATATATTTTTTTTACTGTACAATGCTTCAGGGTCTATTATTCAACAGTATGTGACATAAGTGTGTAAATACTTTCTGTATCATGACAAATTGGGATTTTTACAGTCACTATCCTCTAAAATCCTGTGACATCAGTAGGTTATCACGAGCTTGTAACATTACTCTTTTGTTTTCTCTTTATTGTGATGTCACAGTTTAGCATATCCCTAGATTGTGACATCATTGGCCCACCTTGGCCCAATGTTTGTCTGATTTTGCACTGAAAGGAACATGCAAAGTGCTTACACATGTATTTGCAACAACCCTGCCGATGCAAAGAGTGGGTAGTTGTTGCGAATAGCGCCATATTAGGAGCTGCCTAGGGAGACTGGCCACCTCGCTTGGAGATCTCCGAAAGTGGGGAACTTTGTAATTGGAGCTGGAACCACTGCCCAGGAGGGCAAGAGTTAACATATCCATAGTCTGTAACCAATGATATGCTGTTTTGTTATTGTAAAGCAAGCTGGAAGCTGATTGGAGAGTTTTGCTACCTCACTATATAAAGCCCTTTATGGGCGGTAGCACAGGGAAGACCCAACATGTCCTTGACAATGGCGTAACCTGACGTTGATGGGCCCCAGTGCAAAGTCTGTTCATACTACTAGTCTTCTCATTTGGGAAAGTGAGACCTTATGGGCCGCCAAAGTCTCTTGGGCCGTTTGCGACGCATCCTCTGCACCCCCTCAAGTTACACGGTCCTTGGTCTGAGTCAGTCAGTGTTCAGTGTCAGTGTCAGTGTTCAATTGGAGTAGGCAGAGAAGAGTGCAGCACAAGGCAGTGTTACACTAGCAGAGGTGTCTCAGGCCGCCTGCCTGACACCTATAGCCAGTCAGGAGACTAGGCTAGAGCAGAGGTCCACAGCTCGGACTCGGTTCCATCTTACCCAGCCCAGCCTGAAGCTACTACCAGGCTGTGAGCAATCCTTCCTGCTGTCCAGCCTGCTGATCCTGCTACTGATGTTAGGCCATTGCGTGCTGTTCACGTTCTAATAAAAAAACAGGAGTTGATTTGCACAACTTTCCTCTATGTGATCATAGCACCAGAAAAAAAAATAGTATACACTTCCGAAGCAGTGCAGGGGACGCAGATTCATGAGGACCATGCGCCAGTTTTGATGGATCTGGCGCACTCTGCACACTGTGTGTATTATCCCTGTACTGTGACATCACTGGGGGTATTATCCATGTATTGTGACATCACTGTGTGGTTTAGCCCTGTACTGTGATATCAATATGTGGATTATCCCTATAATGTAACATCACTCTGTGCATTATCCCTGTACTTTGACAACACTGGGGCACAGGTGCACCAGCTTTCTGTCAGACTTTGTGGGGCACATTTACTTACCCGTTCCTGCGGAGTTCACGAAAGTGCATTATGTGACGTTAATGCCCTCTGCCGTGATTCACTATGATCGTGCGCCCGATTTCCTGCATTTTTGCTTCCCTGCTCAGGTCCGAGTTAACCTTCTTCTTCTTGGTGTATGTACGTGCATTGTCTTGCAACACAAATTGAATCTTAAATCCTGGGCTCAGTCCGAATGAGTCTGATCGACCAATGGACCAGCCCCCCACCCCTGATTTCTGTTGCATTAAATCAAGCTTCTGCGCCAAAATCCGATCACGTGCGACACAGTCCCCAGTTAAATACCTGTCCCAGCGGCGCAAATCCAGAAAATTATGAAAATCCAACAAAAGTGCGATCTCCGGACCCTTAGTAAATTAGCTCCTGTGTGTTCTTTCTAGTGCAAACGGCTTGCAATTATTTATTTAATACCGTATGTGTTGCACGTGGCCCTTGTGTGTCCTGGCTGCAGTAATCATAATTCCTGTTCAACAGGTCTTAGACCAATGCACAGAGCACAAGAAGACAAGCGCCCACCATTATTACATGGAACTGGGCCTGTACAGTACACATCTCTGGTCTGGTCCCACAGCTCCTAAATACATGCCTACATCCAATATCATGATCACACTCACATATATTGCACAATTCAGACCACTCTGGTTTTTACTACTCTGGGGACACTGTAGCCCTGTTCCTTGTATTACTTAGTATGGTCTGCCTAGTACAATACCAAAAGTGTGATCCAGACAAATCCAGTGGGATAAGCTGGCAATGTGGACTGCATCAAGGAACTGACCGGTTGGAAAGGAGGTAGTCATTCGAAAATACATATTGATTTCGCAAGAGATTTATGATTTTTCATCGATGAGTAACATACGGCCAATTCATCAACAAAAAGCTATTATTAATAATGTATTTGCATTAAACAGTGGAGCACTTTGCTGATCTTTTTTTTTCATAAGGAAGATGAAACCACTGATCGATATGACCCAATTTCCAAAAGAAGATTGGGATTGAGCTGTTGTAGAGGAAGAGCTAAAAAAATAAAATAAAAGTGTTAAGGAGGACTCCTCACTACCTTCATCTAATTTTTTAAAAATGTTGCTCCACTGATTTTTTCTAAAGTGTAAGTTTTGGTACCCTAATGCTAATCTCTCACTCTACTGTCTAATGGGCACTACAGAACTATCAGTACCATACCAAGACTGCAATACCTGACAGTACAGTACATCAGCCATGTTTTCTGAGCCTGTACAACAACCAGGGGCGTCGCTAGGTCAAAATATCCGGGGCCCGTGCCCCAAATGTCCCGGTGTCCAGTCGCATTTCCTCAGCACTGTAGTGGAGAACAGAGCCGCCGGCTCCGTTCTCCACTACAGGGAGCAGGAGACGCGATCTCACAGCGTCTCCTGCTGCAAGCAGCTCACTACGGCTGCCGGGAGCAGGAGACGCCAGGTGATGACGTCACCACACCTCAGTGCTGCGAGAAGACAGATGGAAGAGAGAGAGAAGACTTGGGTGAGTATGTTTGTTTTTTTTAATGATACAGTGGAGGGGGAGAGGGCACATTGAGGAGACTGTGGCGACCACTGTGGCGACCATTACAGGAGGCTAAGAGGACCTGGGAAGGGGGGCTGTGGGGGACATTACTTGCAGCCGGAGGAATTACTGGGGCCTATGAGAACATGGGGGCTGCAGATTACAGGGATTTTTTGAGGGGGGGGGGACTGTGGGGTACATTACTTGAAGCTGGGGGCATATTACTTTAAAGGGGGCTAATGAGGACATGGGGACCTTAGGAGGGACATTATCTTATGGCTGGGAGACTTTTTTAGGGGGTCTGTGGGGGGGACATTAGCACGGGCGGCTGAGGGTGAACAGTTACAAGGGGCTGCAGGGGCCTTACAGTAGTCTGCAGGAACCTTTCAGGTGGCTTGACGGGCAACCTTACAGGGGCTGTGGGGGATATTATAGGGGGCTTAGGGACATTCAGGGGGCATTACCAGGGCTGTGGGGACATTATCAAGGGGCTAGAGGACAGGGTGACTGTGGTGGGAACGTCATTTGTGGCAGGGGGGCTTTACTTGTGGCTCGAGGTGGAACGTTAGGGTTGGGGTATGTTGGAGGCACTGGGGGGTCTGTGTGGACCTTACAGGGTGAGGGGGGACATACCGGGTGGCAATAGCATGTCGGCGGAATGGTGATCGACACTGTTTTTGTTGTAGACCCCCCACCACCCCCCCGGGCCCTCCGTCCCACCCCCAGCCGAACTAGGAAAACAAACTTTCCAGTACTAAAAGGCTCAGGCTGCATGTGCTTCTTATGGACAGGGAAGGATTGAGGAGGCCCTCACCCCACTCCAGCACGTCCTGGCAAAGAGTACATGTGGTGTGCGAAAAAAGGGGCCTGATAACTGAAGGAGAGAAAGTGTGTAGGGTAGCAGCAGGAATAACACTGTTTGGGGACCCAGAGTAAAGGACAATAAGAACAAAGATGTCTGAGTGGTGAACTTCACAGGAGGCATTTCGGCGAGAGGACCTGTGTGATGCGCCCTATGGAGAAGATAGAGTGAAAGGAACACGTCACCTGGTGGGTAATTAAAGTAGGGTGTTCTTCTGGGTTTTCTGTAGTGACTTATAGGTTTGTACAGTTGTTATTAGCACAACCCACATGTGGAGTAAGGTTATGTACTATGAGTGATATACTACTAACTAAAATTTTGCTTTACCCTATTGCATTGAGGGCCTCCCTTCTTCTGCGGCCCTTTGTTCTCACCTTCTGCGACCTAGCAACACCCTCTGGCAAATAACTGTGAACTGTAAGTCGGGCTCAATTTAAGCAATAAACCCATCCACAAAGTACTTATGGACTGTGGTTTTCTGTGTCCCAAATTGCACCAACCAGCTTCTCTATACTTACCTCAAATCTGTCCTCTGGTTGCTGACCCGCTTTCCCCCGTAGTAAGGTAGCCCAAGCACCAACCCTTTAGTAATGCAGCCACGTTACTCCTTTTCTGTTGGCCCCAGTGCAGGTACAGGATAGGTCTCTAGGGCCTATGCTCAACCCTAGCCTAACCTTCCAGTGTACCAATCCGGAGTGTGTCCAATCCGTCAAACAGATGTGATAAAACGCCATTTGCCTGTCCACTTCAACTGATAGTAAACTTTTTCCCTAAGGTTGCTTTTTATATATTATACAAAGTGCAGCCAAAACTTCAGTATTTATGAGTTTTTGTTCCTCCTTTCTTCTCTTCATGTTTGGTGAGTGGGTGGCTCAGACTTGTGCATTACATATATTAGTGTAGAAATGAATAAGTATATATAGATATATATCACGCAGAAAAATAAGAACCCTCTCTTTGTAATTTAATGGTTTAGTGGGGCATTTTCAAGGGAAACAGCTGGCTGATTGTTAATATTACTGGCGGGATACTTCAGTAATAGTCTCCGAGTCCTTCACCCATTAAAATCACAGCTGCGCTATTATGTAAGAAGATCATTGCCTTCGCTTCACTTCAATGTATCCCTGTTGAAAAGCTATATAAAAGCATTATGTTACCTGCTGCCTGCTACACTTCAATAAGACTCAGGCACCCGGCCTTGTTCTATGATTTCCACTAAGAGAGATAACATCATACCGCTAATTTACATATTGAGTGCATGCAGGAGCTTATAAATCTCACATTTCTCATTTAATAGGTAAAATAATACTGTATCACCTTCCATAATTGCAAATATACATACTGGTCTAAATGAGTCTGTAATGCATGGGAAGTTTGCATTGAGGGTCTATACAGTAACTTCCCGTGGCTTATGTATATTAGCTGTTAATCTGTATGTAGTGAAGTCCTTACTTGTCGACTGTTCCTACAAATGCATGCTTGGAAAAATCCCATCCCAAAGTGGATAGCCCACCCAGTTTAGAGCTGGTACTTGTTCATACTGGGTATTATTTTCCCAACTTTAAAGTTGGAACTTATGTGGGTTCCCTTCATTGATAGCTAGCCACTATGGCAAATGAGAGAGGCGGAACAGTGTTTGGTCCCTTGCCAACATAGACCGAAAACATCTGCGTGTCCGGCCTCTTTAATAAGTACAGTATATCACTGCAGGAGTCTTAAAAAAGACCACAGTATATGATCACATTGAAACATTCAGTTACATTTGGATGTAAATGAGACTTAAAGGATTATTGCCATCTGGACTTTCACATTTAATTTTACTCATCTGCTATAGAGATACATTTCTTCAAATGGATGTGAAGAAATTACCTGTGTGAAGATAATTTCCCATAAATTTATCTATGTTGTTCATTAGAAACCAGATAGTAGTCCTTGGATACGACCACCACCATACTTTGGCAGCAGTGGCCAAGCGTGTCTCTGACCTCCTGGCTTTCATTACCACAGGACGGCTGAAGGACATGCAGTAACTCCTAGACATTTCATATGCAAAATAATTAGTTCATTTGTGCAATCACTCCAGAAGAGGTGGTGGTATCTAAGGACAACAATCTCATTTCTAGGGGACCATATGGCTACATTTATGGTAAACTATCTTTACACAGGTACATTTTTTAATAACATCCAATTAAAGAAATGTATGTATATATATATATATATATATATATATATATATATATATATGACAGATGAATTAAATTAAATGTGAATGTCCAGGTGAGAAACTTAATGTTTTTCAGGGGCAATTAAACCATTATACAACAAGGCCCCATTAGAAATAGGAGCCCATTGCCACCATGAACACATTTATCATCTTTAGTAATTTCACCCTTATCTGTTCCATTTTCAACTGGAGGGCATTGTTAAACCAAAGAAGGGGTGGTTATCAACATTTTTGTCCTATTGCAAAGAAGGTTGGCTCCTGTTGTAGACATAGATGAGACTGTTTATGAGAATGTGGAGGGAGACATGTTGGAGCTCTTGGGATACAACCAGAAGAGTTTAAAAAACTTGTAGCTTTTTAAAAAACATACAGTATAAAACAAACTTTGTATTACAGCTTATGAAATAAAATCTCCATATATGTGAATGGAGAGAAAGGGGTGCAGGCTCTGCACTCACTCACAACCTCAATTTCCTCAAAAACCTTCGTGGTAACGGACTACTGTACTGTTCGACAACTGTGCCCAGAAAAGAAGTAGGATGAATAGGTTTTGGATCAGTAGTTCAAAGTCTTGCATCAAGTAGGGGTTGAAGGTTCACAATCTAGGCTCAGGTACAGGTTTGGGGTTCCCGGATCAGGCTGGGGTTCAGGGTTTCAGATCAGGCAGGATACAAGCTCAGATATAGGTTTGGGGTTTCAGATCAGGTTGCAATTCAAGGTTCTGGATGAGATAGGATACAGGTTTGGGTTTTCAGATCAAACTGGGGTACAGGGTACAGGTATAAGGCCCCATACAGGGTTCTGGATCAGGTTGGGGGGTTCAAGATTATGGATCAGGCAGGTTCCAAGCTCAAGTACAGATTCAGGGTTCTGTATGAGACTTGGGTGTTAGGTTCTGGATCAGGAAGGATCCAGAACAGGTTTTAGGTTAGCAAAACACAATTAGATAGTAGAACTACAACTCACAGGAGAAAGTATAACCAGCCCTAAGTAAACTGAGGATTGGATATTTAAGATTGGCTCAGCCATTCATTTGCAAACCATCTGTCAATCACAGCTCCAGCAGAGAAACCCTGAGTGTGTAAAACAAGCTCAGAAATCTGCAGCCACAATGTTTACAGAGGGTTTCGACAATATTTCTAGTTGTTTTTCTATCTGTAATAACTCCCAAACTGACTGATACTTCTGGGCTGTGGAGTAGATTCTCTTCCACTTTATCATGCATATGAGCGACAGCATAAAATCCAGTCTCCACAGATCAGCTCTGAGTACTACAGCCTGAGAGAAAAAAAAATCCAGTCCAAAACACAAGGCATGTAAAGACAGGAACAGTTTTCGGGCACACGTATCGTATTGCTGAATTTTGCAATGTCTGTTGAAGGTTAGGTGTATGCTATTACATAAGATCAAGTGCTGATGTAGTATTTTATTTTATGTCCAGACATTAAAAGGGTTTTACCACAATTGACATTTATCATCTATTCATAAGGTTATAAATCTGTGGAGGCCACACCAATGGGACCCTGAGCAGCCTGGCGCATGGAGCATTACGAGGATATCCAGCGTGGAGCGGGGAGAAGAAGAAGAGCCATGACTGAAATTTGTATTATATTGTCTTGTCTGGTATCATTATTTCATGTCTTCTCTAGGAATCTCCATTACTACTTTTTCATCTAATTAGTGGCCTCCATTGTTATTCCTATTCTGCACTAAGGGTGTTATTAATTTTTGTGTAATATGGGGTCTGCATTATTATTTTTTTATGCCTTGGGGTCTTTTTTTTCCCGCTATCTGGTCTTCATTACTATTGCATGGTCCAGGGTCTTTATTAATAGTAATTATCCGGTTTGGTGTCAAAATGATTAATTGTTTCATTTGGAGTGGGGGTATCAACATTAAAGGGAACCTACCACTACATATCTACCTATAAAGGTAGATAGGGTGGTAGGTGGACCTATAGGACGTGAGGATAGCCCTTTTAAGGGCTAATCCTCACATCCCTGCAATCTTTAGCAAACTTTTATTCAGTATATATGTAAATATCCGTACGCGGCTACGCGGTAGCCTTCTTTTTCCGCCAACCAAAATCTACGGCGCGCCGCTCGTCGTAGCTCTCATCCGATGATGCTGCCGTCTGCGCATGCACAGTGGCTCCAGGTTCGGATCAATGACCACGCAGCCGCAGGCCCGCTGTTCTGCGCATGCGCAGACTTAAGAATCATCTGACGAGGTTTTTGGTAAGCGGAACAAAAAGGCTACCGGGGCGTGGAGTAGCCATGACGTGTGGCCTCAGCTCCGGCTACTCCACGGCCCAGTAGCCGCGTATAGAAATTTACATATATACTGAATAAAAGTTTGCTAAAGATATCAGGTACGTGAGGATTAGCCCTTAAAAGGTCCACCTACCAACCTATCTACCTTTATAGGTAAATATGTGGTGGTAGGTTCCCTTTAAGATTCATTGTTTGGTCTGAGGTCTACATTGTAATTCATTTTTTGTTTTGGGGTCTTTGTTATTTATTATCTGTCTAAAGTCTTGTATTAGGTTTATATTGTTCTTTCTCTCTTCCTGCTTACATATTATTATTAATGATCTGGTCTGGGTCTGTATTATTATTATTATTATTATTATCAGACTTGAACTTATCCACTGGTAAATCTGTGCAATTACCGGAGGGTTCCAACACCCGGCTCAGGGGCCTCTGTCCCTGTCAGAGACCCCTTCCAGTTACGTTAATAGTACATAATGC
Source organism: Engystomops pustulosus (assembly GCA_019512145.1). Classification (NCBI taxonomy): domain Eukaryota; kingdom Metazoa; phylum Chordata; class Amphibia; order Anura; family Leptodactylidae; genus Engystomops; species Engystomops pustulosus. The sequence goes on from CM033643.1 coordinate 201,669,891, forward strand.
TGACAGCCCCGGCCACACGGTACTATTGCTGAAGCGAAAGCAGTCAATGGAAGTATATATAAAAACAGGAATGTTTTATACTATGGATTGGAGGGAAACTATGTATTAGAGGACACTGACTATAAAAAAGAATACATGAAGAAGTCATAATGTATAGCTTAATTCATTAGAAAGAGCATTATATAGGAAGAATACTCCATAGAAGGAGGTTAAATTTAAAATAAAATATTTAGTAAGGGCTCAGGAGGCATTATATAGGCAAAGTAATTAAAGGGGTTGCCCCGTGTTTAAAAACAACTTTTAAAAATGTAGCACTAAATACCATAAGTGCCTTAATCTGTTACCTGTTAGTGTAAGTGAATAGAAGGAACTGTCCATTTTATGTGAAAACTAAATGATTTAACTCACTTTAAGTCATGTGAACTTGTGCTGCATCAGTACTTACCAACTCTCATGCGCCCATTGTCCAGAGGCGATGCCTGTCACAGGGTTATATATATACGGTATATAATTATTAATAGGTAAATCATGTTGTGCCCCTCAATTATGGTACAGTATTATTTGTTCAGGGGTTATAGTATATGTTATGATATATTTAGTGGTCGCAGTTTCATTTTTGATATATGTATGGAGCACAACATGACTACATTGCAAGTGACTGTGGTATTTTTAGTTGCACAGTGTGGAGATGTGCAGTTCGTAGATTGCTGGTGAAAAAAAATGCAGCAGTAAGTAACAACAAGGAAAAGTCTTTATGCAGTTTTTCACCAAAGAAGAAGACATGTCCTCTGTGAGCTACTAGATCTCACTTCTACCTGTGTCTGATCGCTACTGTAGTCTCTGACTAACAATTGAGATTGTAAGACAACTCTTGGCATATGTAGTGTTATATGCATAACGGGGCACATTTACTTACCCATCCGAGTCACGATCCCCGATCCGGACTGTCCGACAATGATGCACTGTGCCATGTAGATCGTGCGCCCCAATATCCTGCATGTGTCGCTTCTGTATGTGATGCAACAACTCCAGGAGTGTGGAGTTCTTTTCATCAGTTATCTTTCCAGTTGTTCAATGGTAATATTGGTGCTGACACTTACATCCCTAACCACAGCCCAGCCACCAGCAGGGTAATTATTATACCATACCCAACATAACTTCACTGTAGCTTTAGATTCCAGACCAAGAGCTGTGCACTTGAAGAGATGGAAGGAGAAAAGTAGTCCTGTATTCTTTTTTATTTCATTGGTTCCCTCCTCCAGTGCCTAGAAATTTCCTGATCCCTGACTCCCTGATGTTTCTGTGTAACAGTAGGGTGGGCTCCCCGAATCAATTTCACTGGTAGAACCCAGGCACCCCATCCCGACCATGACTATTATTACCATATATACTCGAGTATAAGCCTAGTTTTTCAGCACACAAAAATGTGCTGAAACCCCAAACTCGGCTTATACTCGAGTAAAAAAATCAAAACTCACTTTTCTGGCTTCTCCCACTGCTGGCTATATACTGGGGCAGGGGGCTGGCTATATATTGGGTCAGGGGGCAGGCTATATACTGGGGGATATGGGCTGGCAGGCTATATACTGGGGGGCAAGTGCTGGCTATATACTATGGGACAGGGTCCGGCAGGCTATATACTGGGGAGGCTGTGACCAATGCATTTCCCACCGTCGGCCTTATACTAGAATCAATCAGTTTTCCCAAGTTTTTGTGGTAAAATTAGGGGCGGCTTATACTCGAGTATATACGGTATATATATGTATTGGTTGTTGCAGTATTGTATGGTGTTTGTTGGGGATATTTCATACTTTAATGGAGTTGTAGTATTTCTTGGATGATATTTTGTGCCTTAGTATAGGAGTTGGCGGTTTTTTAATTAATGATACACATGTGCGGTCCCTTCAAGTTGAATAGTGTGACAATGGGGTCCTCGGGCCAAAAAAGGTCTTGCACCCCTGCTTTACACTAACAACAAAGCTCCAGTAACCTCTCATGTGATTCTGTATTTTGCTATTTTATGCACTATTTGTCTTTGATAATGATATTCAGCAAATGAAGCATGCCCTCTATAAATCTTATTATAACAAGAACTAATCAGTCCAATCTATTATTTTCTGAATGGATGGAAAGCAGCAAAAGTTCAACATTTCTTCATAATCAGGATCTACAGTCTCTAGTCATGCGTAAAATCAACTTACAGCTATTATTTTGCACTCTCATTACATTTGCATACTTGAATAATGCATGTTTTTTTATCTATCCATTTATATTTCTAGGAATATTTTGTAATGTATAAAAAAAATGCTTCTTCTACGTACACGGGTTTTGATGTAATGAAACAGTGGGGGTCATTTACTAAGGGCCCGATTCGCGGTTTCCCGACGTGTTACCCGAATATTTCCGATTTGCGCCGATTTCCCCTGAAATGCCCCGGGATTTTGGCGCAAGCGATCGGATTGTGGCGCATCGGCGCTGGCATGCACGCAACGGAAATCTGGGGGCGTGGCCAAACGAAAACCCGACGGATTCAGAAAAACCGCCGCATTTAAAAAAAATAAATCTGTCACGGAGCTTGCACTTACCTTCACTCAGCCCGGCTCGGTGAACTCCAGCGCGTTTCGATGCTTATCAGCGCAGCAGCGCCACCTGGTGGATGGCGGAGGAACTATCTTAATGAATCCCAGCCGGACCCGAATCCAGCGCAGAGAACGCGCCGCTGGATCGCGAATGGACCGGGTAAGTAAATTTGCCCCAGTATGTTAAAGACAGCTTCCCTTAGTTGTGCAGTTTCTTCTTGTGAATGGTTAAAGAGTGGATATTACCAGTAGGGAATATGTTTTACTGTCTGATACTTTCAGCACTTATTGTACAATGCCGAAGAATAGGGTCAACAAATCACAAGAAAAGTAACACCCACTTGGCTAAATACTTGAAAATAATTGTGCTTTAGGAGAAAAGCTTTCTGTGTTTTTTATTGACAAGTGGTCTACTGTTACACAGAATAAAGGTTTTTGACCTTTGCATTTTATCATTATGTCTGCATCACAAATACAAAGGCGGTCCCCTACTTAAGGACACCCGACTTTCAGACTGTGAAGCTCTTTGGATGCTTTCATTTACTCCCAGGCTGTAATGATCAGCTGTAAGGTGTCTGTAATGAGGTTTTATTGATAATCCTTCTTCTCATTACAGCTAAAAATTTTGAAAATCCAATTGTCACTGGGACAAAAAAATAATGTGTCTAAAATTTCTGAAGAGAAGGTTTGGGTTCAGCATTTAGGGGTGCTCCTCCCAACCCTGACATATTGGCGGATTGGCTACTGAGCAGCCAATACGTCAAATTAGTCATTGCCTGCTCAGTGCTCAATGACCAGAAGTGGAGAGGGTGGAGGGAAATGGATGAGTGTGGAGGAGTAGAGACTGAGACACAGGCTGCAGCTACTCCATCCCTCGTGCACTCCCCACATGCTGCTGGCAGGGAACCAAGTAATTTGTAATAAAGTTTTATAAAGTACTGAAATGATTCCGAATGCTGACAAAGGCAAATTCTTTAAATCATCTTAGAATAGACAATTGGAACCTCCCAAACCCGAAATATTGGTGGATTGGCTGCCGAGCAGCAAATACGGAAGATTAGTGCCCCTAAAAACTAGCCATGGCTACGATTGGCCAGGCTGTCCCCCTGGCCAATTACAACCATAGCTAGTGATTAGGCACATTACCTGCTCAGTGCTCAATGACCAGAAGTGAAGAAGGGAGAGGGAGCTAGATGAGTGTGGAGGAGTTGAGAGATAGGCTGCAGCTTCTCCATCCCCGTGGACTCACCACACACTGCTGGCAGCAAACTAAGTAATGTGAAATAAAGTTTTATAAAGTACTGAAATGATTTAGAATCCTGACAACAGCATTTTTAAAATCATCATAGCATAGACAATACATTCCAGATGACATGTTCACATTACGGACTGTACGTTCTTATGAAACCATTTCAATACTATATTAAAACATCTTAACAAAACTTTTGAACAGTCACTCGCCGCAACACTGTACATGGAAACATCATTATATCGAAAAGCTGGTTATCTATGTCCAGGTAAGAAGTACATGTAGGATAGGACACATCTGTCCAGCTCCTATGTAAGTTGCAGCCTGTATTGGTTTGATCAGAATATTATAATACAGGCAGTCTTTGGGTTACTCAGAAGATTGGTTCTGTAGGTTTGTTCTTAAGTTGAATTTGTATGTAAGTCGGATTTGTATAATTTATAATTGTAACCTCAGCCAGAATTTTTTTGGTCTCTGTGACAATTGGATTTTAAAAATGTTGGGTTGTCATAAGAACGAGGATTAACAATAAAGCTTCATTACAGACACCTGTGATACCTGTTACAGCTGCTCATTGTAGACTAGGACTAAAGTACAGTAAAATACTCAGTTTACTTAGTTTAGTAAAAGGTGGAAGCTCTTATTATTGGATCAGGGCCCAGGACCACCAGAACATCCATGAAAAACCTTTATTATTAACTTCTATATACAGGCAGTCCCCAGGTTACGTACAAGATAGAGGTTTGTTCTTAAGTTGAATTTGTATGTAAGTCGAAACTGTATATTTTATAATTGAAGTTTTTTTTTTTTTGCCCCAGTGACAATTAGAATTTCAAATTTTTTTGCTGTAATGGGGCCAAGGATTATCAAAAAATCTTCATAACAGACACCTTACAGCTGATCATTGCAGTCTGGGACTATAGTAAAGCATCAAGAGAGCTTTACCAGAGGTCATGGGGGGCAGAGGGGTCCATCTGTTACTAGGGGTCGTCTGTAAGTCGGGTGTTCTTAAGTAGGGGACTGCCTGTAAAGACTGAAAGTCATGATCTCGGTGGGACTGAAGCCACTGAGCACATTGCAGAAGATTTCCCTGACTATTTGGGAAGAGTCAGTGTCCTAGTACGAAGGTGTAATGAGTCGGCGAGAAGCCAGCACATCTACGTCTTTGTCATTTTACAACCTGCATCAATTAATTAATTAATTAACGTGCTACATGACGGAAGCCAAAGGTGTTGATATCATCAGGAGGAAATTCATGTGCTCGTTGTGCAATGTGATAGTCCATGAAATATGCAAGATATTATTACTTAATATTGTTCTCGTGGATGTGTTTACCGCAATATTTTCTTTGAGGGTTGTTGATGGTATAATATATTCGTATCGGCAGAGAATGGAAGTTTCCATGGGACTAGTTTCACCATAGGGCTAGTTCTCCACAACCTTTAATTATTAATATCTAATGAATCATAATGTTAAAAATCATTAATCTATTATGCTGCTCTATATGCATGTAAAAACTGGAATCTAGATGGAGGCACCTGCTTAGATGTGATGGTATCTACAACCTTTTTGGCTAGAAAAACAGGTATATTACAAGCTGGAAAACAGGTTCATTTATCATTTCAATATGTTGCACCATTACCTGGAAACTCCAGATCTTATCAAAGGCAAAACATTGTCATAAGTCTTGGACCACTGGAGCAAGCAGGAGACCAACTTTTGTTTCCACTGATTGTTTAGGCAGTAGCTGGAGTGGAAGGACCACTACTACATGTGTCCTAGATTCTGGGGTACTGACAAAAGTTAACTTTGCCTTGAGCCAAGGTTGTTAGGTATCATTTGTTAGGGTTTAGATGGCTGTTCTAATTCACAGGAACTGGTAATGCAGACTAATGGAAAAGCATTTAGTTGTATAGACAACACATTTCTGGGAGGAAACCTACAGTTCTTCAGGTCAAAACATGCATATATCTGGTGACTCTAAGATGATGTCTTTGACTGGTGGAGTGACAACCTTCTTCTACCTAGAACGCCATGGCAGCTTCTTCCAGCCACAACTTGACTCACTGATATAGCTGAAGTAGTGACCAGTATGTCTGAGCACTGACCGGGATCTGGTCCACAGGATGGGAAGTATTCAATCATAGCCCAATTGTCTCTATAGATAATGAAGTCACATTTCTCAAAATGAGTTGTGACTCTGGAAAACATGGCCATGTTGGCCTATGAGCACTTGTTTTTTTTTCAGACAGATGCAACTTTAACTTTATTTTTTAATATTTATTCCAGCAATTAACTTTAAAACTGAAACAAACACTTTGTGATATAACTTGTTATAGAAAAAGCCCTCTCCTCTCCTACGTTTACCCTCTCCTTTACTCCTTCCCGTTAACAATGCCTTACCTTCTTGAAAATGCCTTTCGATCACTCTTAGTTCATCAGAAAGTAGTCTTCAGTAAGATGGAGCCTCAGCTTACTGAAGGATATGGTCACTGTTGCTGTATCTGTTTTATCTAGTAAGTGTTCTATCTCATCCCTGTGCAGAATTAAAAGCTGAAGAGCCATGCTGCTGCTTACATGGATGAGCTATAAAGAAATAGGTATATGTGCCATGTATGGGAGACATGATACAAGTTAGTTCCAACTAAATCTTGAGCTAAGATAAGAGTAAATCTGACCATTCAGAAAAACTGAAACAAACACTTTATGATATATCTTATAATAGAAAAAGCCCTCTTTTCAGGGTTGGCTCCAGGTTTCAGTAGGCCCCTGGGTGACAGAGCCTCAGTGGGCCCCTTTGCAGTAAACTTACATGGTGGCATTAAACATTCAGAAACTAAGACAGACTCCTGTTCCCTATAATAATCCCTAGTTTATCACACCAAACAGCCGCCCTTTTTATATAAAGCCCACCTAACCCTATGGATTCAACAGATACAGCCCCTTCTCCCCTTATGTACAGCCTTATGCGGGCCCCTAGCAGCTCTGGGCCCCGGCACTTGCCCAATGCTGGCGCTGGCCCTGCCTCTTTTATCCTAAATTTTGCTCCACTTTTCTTCCCCATTAATAATGTTTTCCTACCCTGACAACGCCTTTCAATAACTCTTAGTTCATCAGAAATGTTGTCTTCAGTAAGATGGAGCCTAAGTTGGAGTCTCAGCTTACTGAAGGATGAGGTTACTGCTTCTGTTCATAGTCTATCGAAAGTGTAGAAATAGAGGTAGTGAGAGAGTTAAAAAATCACAGTCTCACAGAGGTTTTAAAAGCTAGTCTGCCCTGTGCCATGCTGCTGCTTATGTGTATGAGCTACAGAGATAGGGGAGTAGAATTCCTATGGGAGACATAATAAAAGTTAGTCAACTCAATATTGATCTAAGATAAGAGTAATAGGCACCTGATTTATATACTAGATACATTTTCTATGTATGATCACAAGAACTCACTTGAAAAAACAGTCACATCCCAGCTCCAGAGCTTTGTGGCAGCCTGTCAATGTATTGTTGGAGATTTCTTGGGTAAGAAAACATCACTTATCCTCTTTTATGGTAAATAAATAAAATATACAATACATTTCAGATTGGAGTGTCTGGTCCCTCTGCTCCCACGGGTTGCCATGTGGTATAATACATATGTTCTACTCTCGATGGTAAACTCCATGTTGGGTCAAATCTGTCATATGATGGATCTAAAATGTGCCCAAAGGACCTGTGTGCCCTATAATAAGGTCCATCAATGCTCAGTTTTTTATTGTTGTGACTGTACCATGTGCTGTGAATGCCCCTGAACTAAAGTGTGAACATACAGTACAATAGGGAATGGTGGGAATGTAGAGCTGCATGTGAAAATATTCCAATTATCCCTCTACCCCATGATATATATTCTGGGCATGTTGCTCATGTTTTGCTTGTTTTGTGCTCTCTGGAGATGATCATAAATATGGATGCCTCATACCGAATGATAACTTTATTACTGCAATTTCACCCCATCCATTCAGAAGAAAAGACAATCTCCAGACGTTGATGATAACTTGATTCTCCTTTCTTGTGAACCAGAACCCTTTTTCTTGGAATGTCAGATACTTTGTTTTCTATTTAGGATTTTGAGTCTAAGATAATGTAATGACCCGAGTTTTGGTATAAACAAGGGATATTAATGCTTTTATCAGTAAAGTTCTGCCTTTATCACTTTATGTAATGATGGAAGTACAGGGAATCTGCTTCTTAATGACTGGGAAGTCAAACTATGGCCTCTCGGCCATACATAGGGCCACATTTATCACTCATTTTTTCTGTTGTTTTTGCGCCTTTTCATTCAGGCGCACCATTTTTGCGCCATTTTTGCGATTAAATGCCAAACTAGCCGCGCAGCAAAAATAACCAGCTTTCCCTCATCTATCTTACCAATCCAGATGTTTTGCTGCGCCTAATGATATTCATCACTTGCAACGTTTTCATTTAGGTGCAAAAACGGGCGCAAAAACACTCCAGCCCGAAGGTGGCGTTGTCTGAGAAGAAAGCACTGAGCCTCTTTGCAGAAGAGCTCATTTCTAGCAGCAAAGCTCAGCCAGGCACTGGAACATATAATAGATACATTACATACACTGCAGACAGGAGCTGCAGACTATTTACAGTCCATCACCTTCTATTTACAAAATATTCTGCAAAACGCTGAGCTCACAGCAAGAGCAAGAGAAGTTTGCACAAGTTTGCAGAATGTTGCATATACTACAAACAAGTGTCCCCCATGTAATTCTGCACAGTGTCTGAGGGGGATATTGTGCAGAATTACAGGGGTGCAGCAGGAGACCAGCACTGGGGGATCCCCTCCAGGAGAAGCCCCTGCTGAGGAGGTCACTGGGTGCAGGGTGTCACACACCTGGGTGCTGCTGTGGGTGTTATCTTCATTCTGGGCTGTGGGAGAAGCAGAGAGGAGCTTGTAGCAGGATGAAATGTAAGTGCCCGAATCTAACATTGCGCCTAAACTGCGCCAAAATTGCGCCTAAACTGTGTTAAAGTAAAGTGATTAATAAGAGGCAGAAAATATACTTATCACAGATGGTGGTAGCTTGTGATAATTCTGGAAAAACAGTGCACCAGAATTTAGGCGCACAAAAGTGATAAATGTGGCCCATACTCTGTGTTCCTATCCTGGAAATTGCCTTTTTCAAGCTAAATTTGTGATACCTGTTATATACAGTATATCTCACTAAAATATATAATCATATGTAGAGTATTACCGTATATAGCCAGGGTCGGACTGGGGTGCCTGGGGCCCACCAGAGAAATTTATTCTGGGGGCCCACCATACCGCTGCCTAGAAATATTCGTCATTTCACAGGAGTTCACAGTGGCTGTATTGTGCTTAGCACTAACTTACGAATAAGAATAACTACCTATAGCCCTTCACCTTCTCCATATGTTCTCTGCACCGCATAAAAATAGTCAGTAATTACAGTTACCAGACTCACACGTCTTCTCCTTTGGGTACTGAATTGCAGGACAACTTCTCCCATTTTTTTCTTATCAATGGAGAATCTTCCACCAGATATCCTCATCTCTGTGTAGCATATCTCCACACTGTGGAACTAAAAATATCACCGTCACTACAGCACAATGTCACCTGGATAACTGGAGGAAGATTCTTTGAGACCTGTCTGGTGTGCTGGGGTGATGGCCCGGGTGCCCACAGAAAGAGCTCTGAGTGCCGCCTCTGGCACCCGTGCCATAGATTCGCCACCACTGACTTAGAGGGTGGATCTAAAACCTCTAGCCAATAACAGGCATCAGCCTCAGGGTGCGTCCACACATTCAGTTTTTCAGATGCAGTTTTTGATGCCCAAATCAGGAATGCAGTAAAAGTAGGAGGAGGAGCAGCACCTTTCAATTATTTGTCTCTACCCATTATCATCCACACCTGTTTTTGGCTCTATAAACTGCATCGGACATTTTTTGTGCTGAAAAACTCCGCTTATACACGAGTATATACGGTAATCTTTTCTTGAAAAACACAGTCAATGAAACGCACTAAAGATTTGATGTTCCAGTTAACTGGATAAATATGATGGTTTTTAGACTTTTATTTATCTCTAGGAAAATATTAACTAAAATCTGGAAGAATACATTTGTTCCTGTAGTTACAGCTTGGACGGAGGCCATTTATCCATTAATTCTATTCAAGAGATTAACCTGTACGCAGTGAGAAACTCTGATATTTGTTTTTATAAATTATGGGGTTCATTGGCTTCCTGGTTGGATAATAACTTCATTGGCCTGATCCTATTTCTCTTCTTGGACCTGATCCTATATCGCGAAGAGGGGTCCAGAAAAATGACTCTTCACTGGTACATTATTATATTTACTGACATCATGGTTATCATTTCTAAACCTATCATAAGCTTTCCATTTATTTAGTATTCCTTTTGTTATTTTTCTTCAGTTACCTCCAACTCCTCCTAATTTTCCACCCTTTTCCCTCGCAATGGGATGGTTAAGAGGAACCAAATAATTGTCTTTTGTATCAATACGGTCAGAATATATAACCATCTAAGTCTCATGCTGTGTACAGTGATTTTATATAGTCCATTATCTTGTCTTTTATATTGTCCATAATATTTATGTTCCAACTAGAATTTCCATCCCCAACCTTGGGTGTAATTACCCAAACTTCTAGACCAGTGGTTCTCAACCTTTCTAATGCTGTGACCCCGCAATACAGTTCTTCATGCTGTGGTGACCCCAAACCATGCAACTCGCAGTAAAAACACAGTAAAATTTCGGCTCCGATGGCTTTAGGCGACCCCCGGTTTTGGTCGTTCGACCCCCGCTGGGGTCCCGACCCACAGGTTGAGAACCACTGTTCTAGACCATTAGATCCCTATGATATTTTTCTGCATCAATCACTCCCCCCCCCCCCCCATGGTAATCCTAATGTCACTTAGGGCTTCGACATCCCACATAATCGGTCTTTATTTTGTACCTTTTATACTACTTAACAAAGCTTTTTTGATCCAAAAATTACTTTTAACCAGAATTAGCCAACATGTGCTTTGGTGGGCATCTCCAGAGCCAAAAATCTCTTTCTCCATTACTGTAAACCTACCCATCATGACACATCCCTCAAAGCCAGCCCTCAACCTCCTCTCATCTTTCTAGGTCACTGCTCCGACATAGAAATCTTCCACACGATTCCACACGTCATGGGAAGGTTACTCTGGATTGAAATCTTGTGCATGTGCCATAGGTATATTGGCCGCCATGGAGTAACGTAGATAAATAACAGAGCTGGCTTTGAGGATTGACAGTAAGTGGCGACGGGCAGGTTAACAGGGGGGAGCAACCTACCCACCGGAGATGGAGGAGTCAACTCACCTGGAGTTTGATGTGCGTGGAGCATCTGGCGAAACACGACGGGAATCGTAGCGGCAAACGAGACAGTGACAAACAAATAGCTCATCCTTGGCCAGCAGTGCTGTTTAGTAAAGGAAAATCTGGCCATCAGGGAGGAGGAAGTTGTAACCAAGCACACTTAATTAGCTGATAGTGTGACCCCTCTGGCACCGGATCGCTCTTCTTCAGCTTTTATACCCTGGTCCATAGAAATTAAGCCCTAAACATAGGTTCTACGGGCCTCCATAACTGTTAGATTTAAAGGAAACCTACCAGTTTGATTGATGCATTATGAAGCAAACAACCTTGAAACGTTAGTTTAGCTACCTGTCCCATGCAGGATCAATCTTGTTTAATCCGCACTGAGCTGAGGGTTTTTGACCGAGGGGGTTTTAGGGTTTTAGCGGCAATAAAACAGGTATATCATTATGATAATGAAGCCTGGCGGCTTTTCTACTCGGCCTCTTGCGCTTGCTCTGCCTTATTTCTACACTACGCAGGAGGTAGTTTTCTCTCTGGTATTTTGCATCAGTTCATCTTGATTGTGGCATTTCTCTTCCTGCCAAGCGAATAATAAATTTTCTGCACCATCCCCAGCTTGCTGTGTATGGGGGAAATGAAGGAAGGAGAGACAAGTGGTCGTTGATGGAGAAAGGGGCAGAAATCAAAAGATCAAGCTAAGCAAAGGTAGGACCAGCGTTCCTAGGGTAAAGAAATGGTTTTTTTTATAATTTGTTTTTTAGCAACAACTTTTTTTTTCAGCTAACACTAGCAGGGATTTAACCAAAAATATGATCTGTATCAGTGCAGCTACAGCAGGTCTCACAGGTATGATGTTTGTCTCATAATTGCCGATGAAATAAATGGTAGGTTTCTTAAGATTAGAGAGCCCCCGGTCATTTGCATAATTTTAAAGAACAGTTTTTTGTTAAATAAAAAAATGGGCAAAAAAAGACGCTAAAAGAAGAGACTGTTCCTGCAGAGGGAGGGCACAACATCTGCATGGTAAGTGTACTTGGTGCTTTAACAACTATCATGGTAGTAGATTCCTTAAGGGTGATCTCTCTATATAATCACCCCTGCCCTTAGTATCATTCTGTCACATGAGTCTTCAAGTTCCCATACTTTACTTTTTGGCTTTTTACAGCTGCGCACACCTTTTTATTAGACCCCAATAGTCACACAAATGCTCTAGTGGCGTTGAAATGCTTGCACCAGCTCAAGAAGGAAATCCACTGTAATAAAAATCAATAGTTATTATTTAGAACGTGATTAAAACAACGATCATGCCATTGTAGAACGGCCTAAACAAACAAAAAAAATCATGGTTTTTAATCAATATCTAAATAGAGTAACTAGAAGGGAGAAGTTTTAATGGATCTCTTTTGAGTATGAACAATAGTTTTCCAATATAAAGTCGCCAGGTGGGTTACGTACAGAAATCTACCCCCTTTCTCTATAACTGATATAAATAAACGAGGTAAAAAATCATACAGTTAGGGGCTAACATGCCGAATCCCAAATGTCAAATCTATCAAAAGATATCAACTGGTTATTTCCTGAAAGGGGATAGTGTCCAATATAGAACACCCAAAGTCGAAAATGCCACTTTTTGTAATTTGAAAAGTTACAAAAAAAATTCTAGTTAAAAAAGAACAACTGGGGCAAGGCCAGCCATACGCAGTCCTCGGTAAAATGGCGAAGGTATTTCAAAAATTCATCCAACAGTCGTCCCAAAAAATGACACCACCCACAGCTGGTATACTGCTGTATGTGAAAAACGGGATATTGGAGGCCTTATTTATAGAGTGTTCCCGCAGGACCCGAGTTTGTGTCAGGTTTCACGAGGATTTTCGGGGGATTGTGCCGGGGAGTGTGGGGGGAAACGGCATGGGGATAGGCGGGGGGGGTGTGATTGAGGATTTGCATGGAGAGGAATTGAAGGAATACAGAATCATTTGTGGAGAGTGTGGGAAGTGGGAGAGACGAGTCGTATCAGATTAAGATTAAAGAGAGGGGATTGACAAATCCAAATGTGCAATAATGATTACACCTGGTTGCGTGGAGGGAGATGGCGTGTGATGAACTCCGGGTGGGACCCTGAGCGTGGGAAGCGAAATATGAAAAGAGTACAGGTGACAAGACAATCTGGTCTTTGAATTCCGCACGATGTGCATTCAGGAGGACATTGCATTACAGGAGAGGGCTGCGGATGTGGTCAGGTAAACAAGGTACAGTGTGAGGAGGAGGTCCAAGACTTGCAACCAGCAACTAACCGAGAGGTCATCCATTTTTTTTTTTACATCTGATTTTAATCTTTGTAGATGTATCTTCCGAAAAACATTAGTAAAACCTATATAAATTTCGGTATTATAATATACAATTCCGGTATCCCACCGTGATCCGTGTGATTGCAATGATCCACTAGCTTAGACATGGCAATGAGGGTGCAGAAGGAGAAGGCCGTCTAAATTCTTTTTTATTTGAGGTATACCAGTTTATTTTTAGAATTATGATCTACATTACAATGATATAACAACAGTAAAAAATGATGGGAGAAGGCGAACACATTACATTGTGCATACACGGAAAAACAAGAAGAAAAATCGTGTAGCTTGTCGGTCGATGTGGCCGTTAGGGAGCACTTGGTTCGACTATTCAGCTTTCTCGTGCTGAACAAGAAGGAGGATGAAGATTGAACTCGAGACCATGAAATAGGGTAGGAAGGGGAGTAATAATGGCGAAAACGAAAAGATGAAACTTAGGATTACTCATCTCATCTCCCAGAACGGAGAATAGTCGAAGAAAAGTCGGGGTTCGGGGGTGGGTTTGGGAAAAAAGGGAGAGTGCGGAGTCGCTGTTTCATCGGTGGCAAGTGAGTGACGTGTGCGTGGTGTTGGGTTGTTTCCCCAATTTTGAGTCTGGCATGTTTTTGTGGAAGGATTTTTTTTGCCGATTCCAGTGACATGGCATGGAAATTGAAATAACAGCCTCTAATGAAGTGCAATTGTTACGGCAGAAACAAGCCCCTCACACAACTCTGTACATGAAAAAAATTACATGAAAAAGTTTTTGAAGGTGTGTGAAGTGAAAAATGTAAATGCAAAAAAAAAACAAAAAGGACCTCGGCCGTTAAGGGTGTAAGTCGAACGTTGTATTAAGTTGGAACAGACAGTATATTTTAAAACTGCTAACACCAAGCCAACAATTGTTTTTTTTGGTCATTTTCCGTGGGTTTGTGAAAAAGGGATTTAAAAATGTTGGATTGTCATGAAGAAGCAGGTGTTAACAATAAAGCTTTGGATAACTGTATATAGATGTTCATGTAGCCTTAGACTAAAGCTACGAGTACCGACATTACCACCAAACATCAGAGCGCCAGTGATGTCTGTAATCGGTGATGTTCTTAAGTAGGGACCGTCTGTATATTTGCCGTGATGGGTGTTTGTGCTTGTCGAATGTGGGTAATGCATGTGTCAAGCTCTCTAAGCTTAAAGGAAACCTACCATTTGATTTCATGCATTATGAAGCAAACATACCTTGAGACTACTGTAGCTGCACTGATACAGGATCATATTTTGGTTAATCCCTGAAGTTTGCTAAAAAAACAATTATACCATTCATGACCCTAGGAAAGCTGGGACAGACTGGCTTACGGAGCTTGGGATTACAAATGGCTAATCAACCTGAGCTGAATGACCCATACACAGCAGCTGGGGGATGGTGCAGAAATTGATTATTCTGTCTGGCAGGAAGAGAAATGCAGGAGATGAAGATGCAATCAGAGAGAAACTCTCCTGCTATGAGAAGAGGCAAAGCAAGCGCAAGAGCAGAGGTAGAAGCCACAGAGCTTCATTATCATAATGATATACCTGTTTTATCAGCAAAACCCCTCAGCTCAGGGATTAAACAAGATATGATCCTGCATCAGTAGCTATAACAGTTTCAAGGTATGTTTGCTTCATAATGCATCAAATCAAATGGTAGGTTTCCTTTAATTAACAGTTATGGAGCCCGGAGACCCTTAGGTTTAGGCTTAATTTCTATAACAGGGTATAAAAAGCTGAAAGAAGAGCGGATCCTGCCAGAGGGGTCACACATCACTATGTAAGTGTGCTTGGTTTACAAGCCTTCCTCCTGGTGGCAGATTTCCTTTAAACAGCACTGTGGCAAGGCTTTTGTTGTCTTCTGCGATAAGATATGTCGTGTTTAGAGATGAGCGAACACTAAAATGCCCGGGTACTCGTTATTCGAGACGAACTTTTCCCGATGCTCGAGTGCTCGTCTCGCAGAAAATATACTTATCACAGATGGTGGTAGCTTGTGATAATTCTGGAAAAACAGTGCACCAGAATTTAGGCGCACAAAAGTGATAAATGTGGCCCATACTCTGTGTTCCTATCCTGGAAATTGCCTTTTTCAAGCTAAATTTGTGATACCTGTTATATACAGTATATCTCACCAAAATATATAATCATATGTAGAGTATTACCGTATATAGCTCTCATTTATCTTTATATCCGGTTAAATAATTCATCATAATTGGGTAGTACTATGTTGGATGAATGTCTTACTAAACACTTACCTTGATATTTTGCCTTAGTCCTTAGAAATTGACTAATGGATAAACTTGGATATGTACTGAGTAGTGAAGAGCAGACCCATTAAAATTTAGGTTTCAAAGAAATTCGGCCAAAGTTGCCAGTGGTGGTTATTAAATTTTGCAGCCCCTACTCCTACTGCAGGAGGATCACAAAAAATGGTGGGCCCAGTGCCGCCAGCAGGGTAGCGACAGCTGCATTTAAAGAGTTAAGGCCCATAATCGGTGGGCGTAAATGGTGGATGGAAGTTCAGCAGAACCTTGCCCTGAACTTCCAATGAAGTTTGGTACGAATCCAAACTTTGTGGTTCAGGTCCGCTCAGCACTAGTACAGAGACCACCTAATTTACTTGTGTTATTGTGATAGAAACAAAATATGCTGATATAACTTTTGGATTTTGTGGGGAGTGGACCTGCATTGAGTAGTTTATAATGTGCTGTTTTGCCCACTCAGTACTGTGGAGCTATCTTTTATGACTATGGTCAGATTGTTCGCATGAATAGCTTCTCTTCTCTGCACACTTCCTCCTGCCCTTCCCCCTGCATTACAAGACCAGCTCAGACACAGGCACTTCCTGCCAGCAATCAGAAGTTTGCAGAGACTTACACTACAAGGTACAGAGAGATAAGGTCTTTAAAGCTGAACTGGCTGTGTGTTTTATTGATTTGGTGAGTTAGCAGAGCTAAGTGTTATTGAGTTCCATCTCATGGATCTCATCATCTCTCATCTGTCTCATCTCTTTTTTTATGTTTTAGATACTAGTAGAAAGTTCAAAAGCTAAATGAAAGTGTAGAAAAACCCTGTACCAAGATAATCTAGTACATTGTCAGCACACAGAATCTCATAGCACAGAGGGATCATGAAGTGTCTGCTTAGAGAGTCCCTGGCCACACTCACCTCTCTAGGGAGTGATAAGACCAAAAAGAACAACAAAACTGACTAAAATTGCAAAGTAAGGGGTTAAAAATAATCTTTATTGTGTTAACATCAGTAGGGGATTAAATTTTGAGAACTTTCAAGGGAAAACCCTTTAGGCAGGTATTGTGCCTTATCCAGTATAGTATTTTATACAGTATATCTGTAGGGAACAATATGTATATGTTATTCTATTTTTAAATTTTAAATTGATTGTTTCCTTCGGCTTAATGTATTGTCTAACAAAGTTTTGTAATGAGAGCTAGCTTGTATGGTACCTTATTTGTTTTTTTGTCCTTTGACTTTGAAGATAGTCGGAGTTCGGGCGGACAGGGGGTGGGAAGCTGGAGTTCTTCGGGCAGACTGGCTGGAGTTTGGGTAGGCAGAGTTTTGGAGGGCGGAGTTTGGGTGGGCAGGCGGAGTTTGGGCATGCCAGCTTTCGGTGAAGTACAGACACAGTTGTTATGCCCCTGATAGCGGTGCCAAATCTATACTCTATATATGGGAGGTCAAACTAGTCAAAAACATTTAAGAAAAGAGATATCAGAACTAAATCATATGTATATTCACGGTATATTGCTTGATCAGTTTACCCTTTAGTTCTTGAGGATTATAACCAGTTCAAGACTCATTTACATAATTAACCCCCTATTTTCATGCGTAGCATTCTAATTTTTACTGCTCATTTACCCCAGTCCCTGAGCCAGGTTTTTATGAAACAAAGTTTTGAAAGCAATAACATGTAATATTCATTTAGTATATTCTGTTTAAGCTATTTTACACCATCTTTATTTTATTTTCGTGTTTACATCTAGCGTAACATCTGTGTAAGCATCATCCTCTGTCGTATGTGGCTGAGGTGGCACTGATTGTATCTTTGTGCCTTTCTGATCTTTTGTAGTGTGGACACAGGTTTATCTGGCTCTTCTGTTTGGATTTATTAACACTACATCCATCTCTTTCCTGTAGCATTAGGTCTGGTTCATAAGTAGTTAACCCGCTGCAAGTAACTTGAAACTTATAGGCCCCAGTACAAAGTCTGTGCCAGAACCCCTATAAAGTATGGTATATAGTCTCATATGGGAATGTGACACTTTAAGGGCCCCCTACGCTTCTTGAGCCCCTTTGCAACCGCACCTTCTGCAACCCCTCAAGTTACGCCCCTGGAGACAACTCCTCACACTAGGACGCTAACTATAGAGTTCTTCTTGTTAGCTGTTTAGCTTTCTTAGTGCTCTTTTCATTGTTTTCCTCATTCTTGGCTATTGTTCAGACTACTCTGCTGTTTTTGTGATTTTGTACTTCCTTTGCTCTCTCTGTTGTGACCTGACCATGATAATCATTCTTATCTGTTTGTACTGTTTTGAGGGTTCAGTATTAGGGTTCAATGCTTTTATACCAATTGGTCTTCATGAACACAATAGCAGACAGGATCCCTACAGCTTGCCGTAGGGAGGATCCTAAATAGTCACAAAATTTCTGTTATTCTCAGCGTCTATACTACCGTCAGGTTGTCACTTGTTATTGACCATGACTATGACAGTAAATACTTATTCACATCATTTAAAATTCAGACTACAGGCAAATTGTAGAATCTAAGAGAAAAAAACAAAAAAATCTGCCTGGAAGACAATACCGCCATTGTATCACTAGCTGCATGACGTGTACGTCCACTCGGTATGCAGCAAGGGGATATGTTCAGCTTCATCTGTTGAGTTCTTGTCTCGGTCTATTAGACAATGTATCGGAATTGTTTTTTTTTTCCCCCATAAGAGCCTCTAGGAATTGTATCCAGTTAACAATTATAGTCGCAGCTAGAAAATGATGATAATATATCCCCAGGCAGTATATACTACTGAGCGGAATAGAGATGAAGACGCTTCCATCTGTGTATTGATTCCTAAGTCCTGCTTATAGCTGTGTGTGACAGAGATTTACTTACAACTCTTCTGCGTCTCTTCTCCGGCTGCATTCTTCAAAGAGAACTGCAGGGGGCAGCAGCATCTACAGGTCTAAAGTTACCGCTGCCTATAAGACTAAACATAGGGAGGTCCTTGGAGTTTTCTCAATACACAGAAGCAGAATTTCGAGGCTCACATTGTATCACTGACATGGGAAGGAGCTAAACAAGAAGAGACAAAACTATTATTTATTGACCCAAAAGGGATTTTATTTTTCTATCAATGGCAGCGAAGAATTTATCACAGTTGTTACCAAGGACAGGTAAGGACTACTTCCATCATGCAGATATTTTGTTCCAGATTCTTCACTTATAACTTTGTATTAGCTTTGGGCGTAAAAATCTTGGTTTGCAAACAGCCATTTGTTTCATTCATATGTAGAAAATAGTGAAGAATTCAGGACATTTTTATAGTGTTTATGTAGAATGTAATGTTTTCTAGGTTGCGGTTATTTTTCATTGATGCTGAATGGGTAATATATAAAGATAATGTACTGAAAATAGATAGATAGATAGATTGATTGATTGATTGATTGATAGACATATAGATAGATACTGTGTATACAGTACACATTTTAAATAGGAATACAGATGAGATGGGTACTGATAAATAGATCCTGTAGAAAAGATAGTGATTAGATGATAGATAGATAGACAGATAGATAGAAGATAGATAGAGAGATTGATATATAGATAGATAGATAGATAGATCGATCAGAGACAGGTAGATAAACAGAACTGAAACAGAAATAACCATCTGGGTTGCAGTTGATACAAAATAGGCAGTAGGTACTAAATAAAGACAGCTAAAGAGATAGATAGATAGATAGATAGATAGATAGATAGATAGATAGATAGATATAGGAAGAAAGATATAAAACAAAGAAAGAGAAATAAATAAAGGAAAACAAAGAGAAAGAAAGAAAGAAACTTGAAAAAGTTCTAAAATCCTTAAAACCTTTACTTGTTTCTTAACTTGATTTGCATACATTTCTTTGAATACATAGAATTCATGAATTCAATAGATTGATCAATCTTTGTATAAAATAGATATGTAGCTAAAAGCTAGATCAATAGATAAATAGATAGATAGAACAGTAGATAAACCACAGAAGGATCTGAACTTCAATTATAGATGCAAAGAATGAGTTGTATCCCCAGTGCAGTAGATACTCCAGTCTCCTGATAGAGCATCTACTCTTTTTCTCTCTATTAGATAGAAAGATATATTGTAGATAATAACATGAAGGGGCTTGAGTAAGGCGCACACCTGAGCTGAAACATTGCGTATGGAATAAAGAAGATAGTCCCTTTATTATAATGGGAAAGCTTTATTCTTTATATTATTGAAGGACCTACTGCCAGGACTCACTTACATCCCGTCTTGTAATATACACCTTGCTGCTTTGGACTTTCTTTTGGTAGATAAGTGGATACTGTAAATAGATAAATAGATAGACAGATTTGGGGTAAATAGATAGATACTCTAGATGAATTGATAGATAGATAGATAGATATCATGTAAATAGATAGATACTGTAGATAAATGGATAGATAGATAGATAGATAGATAGATAGATAGATAGATAGATAGATAGAGAGATAGATAGATATTGGTTAAATAGATAGAAACTGTAGAAGAATAGATAGATATTGTGTAAATAGATAGATGCTGTAGATGAATAGATAGATAGATAGATAGATAGATAGATATTGTGTAAATAGATAGATACTGTAGATAAATGGATAGATAGATAGATAGATAGATAGATAGATAGATAGATAGATAGATAGATAGATAGATATGAGATAGATAGATAGATATTATGTAAATAGATAGATACTGTAGATAAATAGATAGATAGGTGTAGACTGATAGATGTCATTTAGCGCTTTATTCCTGTGTACAGATTTCTGTAGATTCCCAGATTTCTGATCTAGGACAATCTGGTGAGATTATCTTCAACCCATGCACATAGCACCATACAATGTATACACGCCCATATATATAAATTCATACAGTGTATACGGTACGGTATTATTTATAAGTTGTGGTAATAAGACAAGGTCTAATACATAGTAACCAGTAAGCAGAGCGCCATGAATCAATAGGAGACCTCATCTCATTCATGGTGAGGTGTATACCAAGACAGAAAAAAAATCTCAGTTTGAAAACAAGAAAACAAAGATTTGCAAAAACCTACATTGTCTAATAATACATGATAGATATCATATAGAAAGAGAAGAATAGAAAGATTGATGTGTGATGGATTCAGATGAAGCAAACTTCATCTTGACACTATTCCTGGTTACAGCAACTGAAACTGAACTTTTTCAATGGTTTTTGTTGCCTTGTATTGTCAGCGTATTTAACGTGTTATGTGTCCAGTTAAAGAGAATAGATAGAAAGAAAAAAGATGATAGATATGTATGAAAAATAACTGCATTAACCACATTTTGGCACCATGTCTTCTTTTGTTGTCCTCTGTGATATCACGCTGTCAAAAGTCATGTTAAAGTTTGCTACAACTATAGGCTGATGGATAGAGATATAGATAAATATGAGATAGCTGGATAATAATAATAATAAAACTTTCTTTATATAGAACCAACATATTCCACAGCATTTTACAGATCATGGGATACATACAGTATAAAAACAAAATAAGCAATTACAGAGTAATAACCTGGAATAACAGATGGAATAATTGGAATGAGGGCCCTGTCCATAATAGTTTACAAACTATGAGGATAGATACAAATATAGATACAAAGATAGATAACATATTAGATAGATACATATAGAGAGAGATAGATAGATAGATAGATAGATAGATAGACATATTAGATAGATACAAATATAGAGAGATAGATAGATAGAGAGACAGATGGATGGATGGAAATAGATTTATAAAAGAAAGATAGATACTAATGGTTCAGACCAGGAATCTATCCAAGTCCAGAGAATAGGCAGCACTCCAAAAATAAAATAAAAAAATTGGTAAAGTTGTTAAAACTTCTTCAAGCTTAAAGAATTTAAACTGAAATATTGCATCCAGCCATGGAATAAACCAGCAAGTTTTCTTTTTATTTTTTGAGTGCTGCCTCTTGTGTGGACCTAGGGGGATAGGTGATAGAGAGATATTAGACGTTTCGGTGTACAACACCTTCATCAAAGCGATAGATAGATAGATAGATAGATAGATAGATAGATAGATAGATACTGAACAAAGAAAATCTAGAGCAGCACATTATAAACCCAATTAAGGGAGGCTGCTTACCATTGTCCCTGGTCCTGACACCATGAGGATCTAAGCACAGAAGTATACAACATCCAACAACTAAATTAAAGATAGTGGTGAATGTTTATTCTAGGTGCCTACCGCCATGTAGATAACTTCAACCAGTTTTTTTCATTTATTTATTCGGGGGTGTTCTCCTGCTTGGACTTAGGATTTATTAGTTAAGATAGATAATAGATAGATAGACATAGTAGATAGATAGATAAGATATAGTGATAGTGTGGATAGAGTATAACCTAATAGCTAATACGAACCCAAATGCCTGAGAAAGTTGTGCTATACTGAAACGTCGCCATCAAACTAAATACTTCACCTGGACTTCCCTGTAATCGGGAGTGCTGCGTGTTTCTACTAATTTTTATAATGAGAGGTTTATTGCTGACAACCCACAGACCTTGCACCCACCTCAATTGGTTACACAGATGCTTGCCCTGTGCTTTTACACTACAATATACTACAACATGTTTTAGCCTTTGAAATAACCCAGGATTAGGATTTAGTTGTGTAGCCCTGAGGTCCCCCTGCCCCATGGTACAAGTAGTTGTCCATTATGGTTAGTAGCAGAGGCGTCGATTCAAGATCTTCTGTTACCTTTTCCTAAATAATCGCAACTCGCCATGCGGGAAGAGCTATATCTAAGTGCTAGAATCCTGCGCTGAAATTCTATATAGCTCGTCCAAAGCATTACTAGTGACATTGTGCTTAGCATCGCCGCAATGTTATTCTGTGAGCGATATTATATGTAATCGCACAATTATATACCCACTTTATCATACAACTACCATGAGAGATGTCTGTACGATCAGTGCTTCACACAGGTGGCAGGGAAAGGGTTCCTAGACAGGCTACACATCTATACTTCTATCTATATCTGAGGAATCTCCGGTTTATAGGAATCCCTCTAACTTCTATATTTTGTAATGTATGATCTGCCTATTATCTGGTTACACTTTACTGTATCTATCTCTGAACATATCATTTCCATCAAGGCAGAATATTATTTATCTCATCTTCTATCTATCTATCTAGTCTTATCTATCTATCTATCTATCATCTATCTACTATTATTCTCATCTATTGCTATCTATCTGCTATCATGCGAAAGTGCGTTTAGCACCAACGTCCGCTGGGATAAAGCACACTTCTACAATTCTGGCCTCTCTCTACGAATCTCTCTATCTATTCCTATCCTATCTCATCATACTACTATCTATCTCTCTAGACTATCTACATCTTATCTATCTATCTAATCATGCTATTCTTCTCCTATCTCACCTATTATCTATCTATCTCTCTATCCACTATCTATCTATCTATCTATCATCATCTAATTCTTATCTATCATATCTGCTATCTCTCATATCTTCTATTATCTATGCTACTATCTCATCTATCTTATTATCTATCTTCATCTATCTAATACTACGTTCTCTAATCTATCTGTCTCGTCTATCTCTCTATCTATCTATCTATCTTCCCTATCTATCTATCTATCTTATCATCATTTTGGATGATCTAATTATGTATGAATTTAATTTTGTATATTGCAACACCTTTGTTTTTGGGCTCAACCACTGTTCCTGTGCATCACCATTTTAATAGTCTGGAAAATGTCTAGGTATTATCTATCTTTCTATCTATTCCCAAGTACAATCATTCATAAATTCATAGTATATTTTATTAATTCATACTTATCCATTTAATTATGGTACATTTTGACTAAGTGAGATAAAATCTATCTATCCAACTACCAAAAGAAAAAATAAAGATGTGGGTTACTTTAATCACCCAGTGTGAAAACTGTTCTACCTATAACATTGCTGTGTATGGGGACTGAGGCCTGGTTTCTGGATTACTAGTATAAATGGTGATTGCTTAATTCAATTATTGTATATATTTTTTGAAATAAACCAATGTAATAGCAATATATCCATCATCATCTCCTTATTATCTATCTATTTCCCCATTATCTATCAATCTATCTCTGCATCTATTATCTATCTATCTATTATCAATATGTCAACCCTTTACAATTTGTCCTTCCCTATCTGCAGCTGTATCTTATATCTACAACAGTCCAAAAGTTTATCAGTAAAGTAAACATGTCTTGTACAGTTTCTGTGAAAATCCACAAACTTTTTCAGTGTTAGAAAAAAGTTTCCGAACCTGAAGACTTGTGTGATAAATGATTGTTGTTTTGTTACAAGATCTTTCCCAACACGTAATAAAAAGGGTTGTAGAAAGTCTTTTATCCCCCACCTTTAGATTTCGATTATTTTGTATTTGTTGTTACATACTTTTTTCCTTCTACTCTTTCCTTACTATACATAAAGTTTCTCCCGTGTAAATGTAGACGCCGTTCTGACAATCACGCCCAGTGCGTTTCTGTGTAGTAAATTAAATGCCTTTTATCTGGAAATTATAGAAGATGCAATAACTTTCTGTAAAGTTTCCTAATTTCTGCTCTAAGTAATGTAAATATTCTCCTATATGCAGATAGTAGAGTGCACATTCTTCTGCCATAAGTGAGGGCTTCAGACGGTTAATATAGACATGACTTCAGTCTTAAGTTGATATCATCGGCCGCAGAGAAAAAAAAACGAGGCACATGAAGTAGTAGTTATAAGACACTGCAGAAAGTTATTAGATAAACACATTTACATCCTATGGGAGGTAAAATATGAAATCATCCATAAAAAGTAACTTGGCCGATACCCCCCGTCTAACAGGGGAGGAAGTACAATTTACGAAGGTGATCTCTTACCACACCTGACCTGTCAAGTTTATTCAATGCTAGTATTTTCCATTTACCGTAATAGAATTTCCGGTTGATATTGCTATATATCTCTCCGCCGGTCTTCATTATTGATCTGTATGTTCTGTGAATGTAAACTGACAACTAGGTGTTACCATTCCTGCTTAAAATGGGCGTGTCCTTGACACAGCCCCAAGAGGTGACATCTAGTTGTCAATCTATTCATTATTTAAATTTGCAGAAGAACAAACACAACATTCAACCCAACATAGCCTTGTACATTCCCTAGATAGTGAAAGAGGCCTGCACAGATTATATTAATGAGTTACAGTAACTCAGAGGTGTGAAAATTACTATTTCTCTATTAAATTTTTGGTTAAAGGAACGGGATGTTTACTGGTAATTAACTTTCTAAATGTGATTTAAAGAATAATTAAAGGAAACCTACCACCACGGATCTAGCTATAAAGGTAGATCGGGTGGTAGGTGCATCTATTGAACGTGAGGATAGACCTTTTAAGGGCTAATCCTCACTTCCCCACAATCTTTTTATAACTTTTATTTCCTTAATATGCAGATTTTCTAAAGAGGCTACTGGGGCGTGGAGTAGCCAAAGCTGAGGATGCGCAGATGGCAAGCTTTGTAGACGAGGGCGCCCAGCTCCTCATTGCTGTGCCCCGAAGACATCTGGAGGATAGGAGGATCAAAGGGGCTACCGGGGCATGGAGTAACTTCACCGTGTAGCCTCAGCTCCGGCTACTCCACACCTCAGTAGCCTCTTTAGAAAATCTGCATATTAACGAAATAAAAGTTATAAAAAGATTGCGGGGACATGGTGATTAGCCCTTAAAAGGGCTATCCGCACGTTCAATAGACGCACCTACCACCTAATCTACCTTTATAGGTAGATCCGTGGTGGTAGGTTTACTCTAAACCTTTGAGCTATTTTTTAATACTAGAATTTATAAAATTCAACATTAAAAGAAATTTACCTCTTTCAGACACAATGCTAACTACAGGAGTAAGAAGCAGAAAAATGCATAAATACAAATCTACTATCAAATCTAATATCTACTAGCACTTACTCATAGTTACAGGCACTGTGACTGTGTTAATTTTCTTATATTTGTTATCCATGGCCTCCTTCCATCTAAAATCAACTTTTAAAAGTATGCTTATGAGTCTGAAGGGCTCCAGGGGTTATGACCAGAGCTTCTTTGTGCTGAAGATTCACAAGCTGTTACACTGTGCAGGAACACCTCCCCCCCACTGTGTGCTGATATCTCCTCTGTGGCCGTGAAGATTAAATCAGTCAGAGGAAGGGGGGAAGTGCTGATGAAGCAGAGGGGGAGACAGTGTAACAGCATGTGAATTTGAAGCATTGGTACCAACCCAAGGAGCCCTTCAGGCTCATGGATAACAAATATAAGAAGATTAGCACAGTCACAAAGCTGGGATCTATGAGTAAGTGTCCCTGGTTTATCATGCTTGATTTTGATGGTAGATTTTTATCTGTGCCTTTTTATGCTTCTTTTTCCTATAGTGAGTATTGTATCTGAAACCCCTCTGAGGTATGAGGCTAATGATTTACTCTCTCCATATCTAGAATATATTACCTTTAATGCTTCATGTCTCGGAGAATAAACTATACAGGGACTAAGTGATTAGAAACTTGATTGGATCCTTTATCTCTCAGCTGACAGTGGATACAGGACAGAAAACTGATTTACACAAACTGCTTAAAAAAGGAAGAAAGACAGAGGAAAAAACATAGGAACAGATTATTTAACACCATAGCGCAAAAAGATGTACATGTACATCTTGTTGCGTAGGGGGGAGTATGAAGCAGGTTCATGGGCTGAGCCCTCTTCATACTCAGCAGGTGTTCGCTTCACAATGGAGCAAACACCTGTTGCTAACACCATTGATCAGTGCTAACCTTTTGTTTGTTACCGGCAAAGCTGCCAGCGACATTAACTAGCCGACGGCGCATGGGCGCCACCATCTTGGCTCTGATAAAAAAAAACCTTAAAATTCAAATCACCTCTTTCCCTAGAAGTCATATAAATATAAATAAACAGTAAAAATCATAAATACATTAGCTATCGCCGCATCCGAAAATGCCCGATCTATCAAAATATAATAGCGGTTTTTCACTGCATTTAACCCTGTAACGGAAAATAGCGCCAAAAGTCGCAAATGGCACTTTTTTGCTGTTTTGAAAATAGTTATAAGCACCAGAAGACGGCAAAATGAAGAATTTTTGTACAGATTTTAATTTTTGAACATGTATGAAAACATTATAAAACCTATACAAATTTGTTATCTCAGTGACTGTACTGACCCAAAGAATGAAGTAGACATGTCATTTTGGGTGCACAGTGAAAGCCGTAAAATTCAAGCCCTAATTTTCCCACCATTCAGAATTTTTTTTCCCCGCTTCCCAGTGTAGGGCATAGAATATTAAATACCATCACTATGAAGTGCAATTTGTTACGCAGAAAACAAGCCCATACACAGCTCTTTACATGAAAAAATAAAAAAGTTATAGATTTTTGAAGTTGGGGAGCACCCTTCAATTCCGGCTGCACTGCTGTTCCACCGAGCCACTGTATACCAACATAAAGCGGAAGTGATAGGTGGAACCACATATAGTGAAAAAATATTCAATCCTGGATTCCTGGATAACACCTTTAATACATGTTGTGCCAGGCAGGTTCGCCAGTTTTCGTTCTATTTACACCATATTATACCACAATATGTTTTCAATATTATCTCTGCCCCTAGTGGAACATAGGTGCAAATTCCTGCGCCAAATCAAACAGTGTTTGTCTGGATTAAGACTAAGAGGGGAATTCTATATAAAAAATAGGACCCATTACTTAGAGCAGTGATGGCTAACCTTTTAGCGGCCGAGTGCCCAAGCTGAACTCAAAAACCCCCCTTATTTATCACGAGGTGCCAACAAAAAATTAAAGCAGTAACATATCGCTACCTGTTCAACAACTTCATATTTGCCTCCTGAGGACATCAACACAGAATAAATTTCAGCTTCTTTCCAGCGTCCCTCTGTACACAGAGAATCGTGGGGCCAACAGAAGGTCCTCCAAAGATAATTCGGCCCTGTGTACTCATTCCCCCTCTTCCTACAGTCCCAAGTAGTGAAGTAATTATCAAAATATGACTGAAAGCAGCATATTTTAAGTTGCTTGGAACTGGAGGAAGATTCTTTGAGACCTGTCTGGTGTGCTGGGGCGATGGCCCGGGTGCCCACAGAAAGGGCTCTGAGTGCCGCCTCTGGCACCCTTGCCATAGGTTCGCCACCACTGACTTAGAGGGTGGATCTAAAACCTCTAGCCAATAACAGGCATCAACCTCAGGGGGCGTCCACACATTCAGTTTTTCAGATGCAGTTTTTAATGCCCAAATCAAGAATGGAGTAAAAGTAGGAGGAGGAGCAGCACCTTTCAATTATTTGTCTCAACCCATTATCATCCACACCTGTTTTTGGCTCTATAAACTGCATCGGAAAAACTAAATGTGTGGATGCACCCTCAATGTAGCCTCAAAATCTACAATTTTTATGGTAATGTGACATGTAATGTAACCTTCATTTTCCATTTAAATTGGAAAAAATATATAATGCAATGAACTGATCACCTTATTTGTACATTTCAGGTCAACTTTGGCTCAGGACCCATCAGTTTGATATCTCAAATGGCCTTCACTAAGGATATGATCTGCAATCTCCAGACTATTCCCAATCATTCTACAACTGAATAGAAGCGACTACTTGTGTGTTCTCCTGAATCGAATCTTTATATACTAAGAATAATTCTCACAATGTCTCTAACTATGGACTACACCAGAAATTTAACCTCCCTACCAGACTACAACTACAGCGACTACGAACTGGATGACGATGATGTCACCAAAACCAGGACTTTTTACGCTGCAAAAATAGTCATCGGAGTGGCCCTGGTCTGCATCATGTTGATTTGTGGCATTGGGAACTTCATATTTATTGCAGCGCTAGCGAGATACAAGAAGCTGAGAAATTTAACCAACCTCCTGATAGCCAACCTGGCCATTTCGGATTTCATTGTGGCCATAGTTTGCTGCCCTTTTGAGATGGACTACTATGTCATAAAGCAACTTTCTTGGGAGCATGGTCACATCTTGTGCGCGTCTGTCAATTACCTGCGGACTGTATCACTCTACGTCTCCACCAACGCACTACTGGCAATAGCGGTTGACAGGTAAGCCCTAACCAATTTTACTCAAATCTATAAGATTAAATTATTAAGAACTTAAAAAGCCATTATTGTTGTTGTAAAAGATTACTCAAATTAGTCTAAAGTGTGTGTCAGAATTGTTTGAAGTTTTGTAAAAATTTGTATAAAAATGATGTGTAAAATAACCCAATTGGCTGTATAAAAATTAAAAAGTAATACTTACAGTACCGTATGATTGCCCTGTTGCTCCGATCCCAATGTTTGGACGTTCTGCACTTACTGACCTAGTAAATAAGGGGTAATTCACACAGAGGGAAATTTGCATCAAAATCTACAGTGGGCTTCCAAGATTTTGATTCATCTACTGTCCTAAAACCATTTAGATTCTGCTAAGGAGAGAGTTGGTTGTTGCTTATTTTTTCACTTGTGGCCTTCCACTAAATGCTCCTAGTAAACGTACCCTTATGTTAACCCCTAAAATTTACTTTTTGGACACAATAATGACAAGTGCCTGTGCCTAGACTTCATCACTAATCTTAGCTGTGCAACTGTGTGACATCACATGACATTGGACCGCTTTTTATGCACAGGAAGTAAACAATGAAGCTTCCTGTTGAATGACAGCAAGCAGAGATCTAGAAAACTGCAAGGAATTGAAATTTTATACTCTAAAATTCACAAACTTTTCATTGCACAAAAAATATCATTTATGGGGCTTGGTTTGGCCGCTGGAGAAGATGGCCGCGTAGACAGGGAGCTCCGTCAGGAGGAGCACAGAGCAGCACCTTTCAATTGTTTGTTCTCAACCCAGTATCAATCATCCACACCTGTTTTGGCTCTATAACCTGCATCGGAAAAACTAAATGTGTGTGCACCCTCAATGTAGCCTCAAAACTACAATTTTTATGGTAATGTGACTGTAATGTAACCTTCATTTTCCATTTAAATTGGAAAAATATATAATGCAATGAACCTGATCACCTTATTTGTACATTTCAGGTCAACTTTGGCTCAGGACCCATCAGTTTGATATCTCAAATGGACTTCACTAAGGATTGATCTGCAATCTCCAGACTATTCCCAATCATTCTACAACTGAATAGAAGCGACTACTTGTGTGTTTCTTCTCCTGAATCGAATCTTTATATACTAAGAATAATTCTCCAATGTCTCTAACTATGGACTACACCAGAAATTTAACTCCCTACCAGAAACTAACACTACACCAACTACTACGAACTGATGACGATGATGTCCACCAAACCAGGACTTTTTACGCTGCAAAAATAGTCATCGGAGTGGCCCTGGTCTGCATCATGTTGATTTGTGGCATTGGGAACTTCATATTTATTGCAGCGCTAGCGAATACAAGAAGCTGAGAAATTTAACCAACCTCCTGATAGCCAACCTGGCCATTTCGGATTTCATTGTGGCCATAGTTTTGCTGCCCTTTTGAGATGGACTACTATGTCATAAAGCAACTTCTTGGGAGCATGGTCACATCTTGTGCGCGTCTGTCAATTACCTGCGACTGTATCACTCTACGTCCTCCACCAATGCCACTACTGGCAATAGCGGTTGACAGGTAAACCCTAACCAATTTTACTCAAATCTATAAGATTTACATGTGCAAAATTATTAAGAACTGGTGTGTGTCAGAATTGTTTGAAGTTTTGTAAAAAGTTGTATAAAAATGATGTGTAAATAACCCAATTGGCTGTATAAAAAACAAAAGTAATACTTACAGTACCGTATGATTGCCCCTGTTGCTCCAATCCCATGTTTGGACGTTCTGCAATTACTGACCTAGTAAATAAGGGCCCGTTCACACAAAGGACACAGATTTGATTCATCTCTGCGTCCTAAAACAATTGAGATTCTACTAAGGACTGAGTTGGTTGTTGCTTTTTTTTCACTTCCACTAAATGCTCCTAGCAAACGTACCCTTATGTTGAACCCTAAAAATCACTTTTTGGACACAATAATGACAAGTGCCTTGGCCTAGACTTCATCACACTATCTTAGCGGTGCACTGTGTGACATCACGACATTGGACGCGTTTTATCCACAGGAAGTAAACACTGAAGCTTCCTGTTGAATAACTATATAATAATACTATAAAATTTACAAACTTTTCATTGCCAAACAAATATATTTTTACTGATAGGGACACACCATTAAAGGAAATCAACCACATAAATGTTGTCGTTTTAACCCAAGCATACTGACAGGTTGGCGTGTGCCTCCTGAAACAGGATTCGGTCTTCAATTAGCTGTTAATAGCTGATTTATGTGTAAAAAAAGGAATTTTAAAAATATGCCCTCAGGGCCTCCTATGTACATCTAAGCCCCTTTTGGCTTAGTCAGCTGTTAATTATTCACACTGCCTTTGGTGCTTATGTCTCCTCCTTTCCCCTGGCAGAATGGCAGCTGATGTACACAGGAGCTGCTGAGGCTCATTTGCATATTTTTAAAAGTCCTATTTCATGAAAAAGAAGTAATTAGCTGCTAAATAAAGAACAGATCCTGTTTCAGGGGGACAACACCAGTGTGTATTTATGCTTGGGTCAAAACCACTAAATCCATGGGATTTCCCTTAAAGTTTGAAAACTGATGTATAGGAAACTGACTTTTTTACAATATCACCAAAGGCATAATTTTCTAATTCCCCAAACACCAACCGCTGACAACCAGGATTGGTACTGGCACCGATTGGGGGGTATTAAATTCAAATCAACCCCCTTTCCCTAGAATTGATCTAAAAATACACAAATAAAGTGAAGAAAATGTTAATCCCTAACAGCCTTAAAAATAGCTAGAAAATAAAAACATAAATTTCAAAATCAACCCATATCTAAGAATAGAAATAATAAAAATCTAAAAATTTAACATGGTAATCCTAATGTCAC
This sequence comes from Engystomops pustulosus, assembly GCA_019512145.1. Taxonomy (NCBI): domain Eukaryota; kingdom Metazoa; phylum Chordata; class Amphibia; order Anura; family Leptodactylidae; genus Engystomops; species Engystomops pustulosus. The sequence goes on from CM033643.1 coordinate 201,701,781, forward strand.
TTAGGGCTTCTGACACACTTTCATTTTGTACCTTTTATACTGCTTAACACAGCTTTTTTGATCCAAAAATTAGTTTTAACCAGAATTGGCCAACATGTGCTTTGGTGGGCATCTACAGAGCCAAAAATGTCTTTCTCCATTACTGTAATCCTACCCATCCTGACACATCCCTGAAAGCCAGCCCTCAACCTTCCCTCATCTTTCTAGGTCACTACTCCGACATAGAAATCTTCCACACGCTTCCACACGTCATGGGAAGGTTACTCTGGATTGAAATCTTGTGCATGTGCCATAGGCATATTGGCCGCCATGGAGTAACGTAGATAAATAACAGAGCTGGCTTTGAGGATTGACAGTAAGTGGCGACGGGCAGGTTAACAGGGGGGGGGCAACCTACCCACCGGAGATGGAGGAGTCAACTCACCTGGAGTTTGATCCGCCGATTGCCAGAGCTTTCAGCTTCAAAACCAGCGACCTATAGCCAGCAAAAAGGCATATAATGCCTGGCCAGAACCAGGAGCGTTGGCAAGCAAGAGAAGAAATCCGAGGGAAGCACAAAACAAGTCGATGGCTTTACCTCCCAGGACCGCCAAAAGTAAAGATGGCCGCGGGTAACAGACGCGCGATAAGCGCTACCTCCGACGAGCAAGACAATGCCGGGAAAAACGCAATGAACAACAGGCTTCCAGGCTTCCCAGACCACAGAAAGCCCTCACTGAACAGAGCACAGCAGGAAGATGGAACGCGGCATTGAGTAGTCGAGGGGAACTAACAACATGGCGCTGTCACCAGCACACGGGGAAGAGGAGCACAGTATGCCCCCCCACAGCTGCAGCTGACAAAACAGCTCAGAAGAATCCTCCAACTACAGGCAGACAAGCCAGCGAAAACCCCACTGTCACCCAGCATAAGCCCAGTGAAAACAAAAGCTCCAGACAAGACAACCCAGGTGTTGGAGGTAAGCTACAAAATTCTATGCTGCACAGCCCTATGACACCAGATTGTTTCACAACTTTCAGCCCACAGACAGAACAGTGTCAGAATGCAAATTAAAGGAGATGCTAGAGGTATTCAAACTTTTCTACAGAAAGACTTATCCAAGCTTATTTCTCCACGCAATATCCCTAAATAGCATGGGTGCAAGAGTTCACAAGTAGAACAGAAAAGTAGCATCACTATCTAATGCGTACAATGGGGGTGGCGATTCAACACAATGATAGAGAAGAAAGGTTTCATCCAACAAGCAAAACTTCATTGACCACGAATGAGATGAGACGAGGTGAAACAACGTAAAATTCAGGGGCATACGGAGGCTGTACCGGGAATACACTTGCGCTCTTTATACAACGCCTGACTAAAAAAATTCGGCCAGATTTAGCAGAACTACGAATACGGATTAAAGCAATAAGAGCAAACAGAGTGCCAAGCCAGGGTCCTTACCAGAATCCATCCCACGGGACGTATTGCGCGGATACACTTTCTTCCACCGTAGAACTGCCTGCAGCCACCCTGCAGCTCGCAGAGATTGAACACCAATAAATGGCATGCATGCGGAAAGTAAGCAACAATACAATACACAGCATGGGGATTCCCCACAAGAAGTTTAGTGAAACAACCACAAAATTCCCATTGCAGTGCCATCAACGCCTGAGGGGGGCTTCAGTATCCTCAAAAAAATGGAAAATAACCATTCGACGGGAAAAATTCCTCCCTCAGAAGAGACAAGGGAATTAACCAGATAGATCCGGAGTGGAATCCGGTGGCTACTTGACATCTTACAGCCAGAAAAATCTTCCATTTCTTCTTTTTCTTGCATTAAGAATGCAGCCGGAACCAACTCAAACTGTACCCGGGCGCGCTGCGACATCCACAAGGAAGACCCCCAATGAGCGAGGTACTACGAGATATGTTTAATGAATCCACATGTCCTAATATGTCCAATTGAACTAAATATAAGACTGATAATTCCATGAGGTGAACCCTGTAATGTAAGAAAAACTTCCAAATGTCTGAAACACAGTTTTTTTTTGCCATCGATTTGAAATAAATTTGAATAAAAACGGATCAAAAGGTTGCACAGTCCATAAAACATTTTTTTAACTTGTTCCGCAAATAATCACAGCTTACACAACTTAATTTACTGAAGTAAGAAAAGTTATGTGCATCAAAACAACAACAAATTTTTTTTTTTTTTCAAAGAATGAAGGTCTGATCACTGGGGTCCAAACATTAGCAGAACAGGGGACTGATTCTTTTTTTGTATTTCAGAAGGCAATCTTATAAAGACATACATATTTTCCTTTTGGATCAAGTTTCTTTAAAAGGGTATTCCCACGAAGACAAGTTTCTTGTATGTGCTCAGCATTACACAATAACACATAATAACATTTCACAGATATAAGTCCAACCTGTCTCTATCAGTCCTGGTGTACACAATTTCAGTTTCCCATAGACACTAGTCAGTATCTTCTCACTAAGGGTTGGGTGGTGGCCATCTTGGATTTCTCGGTGAGATCGTAGAGCTGAGTTTGTGTCTGTCTGTGCTGTGTGGCTGTAGCCACACCCCCTGCATGGAGCTCAGAGACTCTCACTGATTACTCCCTGTCAGCACATTGTGAGCAGAGAGAGAGGCTGCAAACTACAAGCTACAATGAGATACGTGATCCAGGGAGAGGCAGATACATGTCAGTGAGATGTAGCAGAGGCATCTAATAAGCATCTAATGGATGTCATGATCTGTGAGATGTAGTAAAGCTGTGTGTGCAATAGGCATCTCATCATCTCTGATCTCTCTCTTTCTATGTGTCAATGTGTAAGTACAATGTCAGAAGCCAGATGAAAGTGTAGATATACCCTGTACCATGATAATGTAACCAACTAGATGGATAATACAGTAATGTGTCTACTTAGTGAGGCCCCGCACACACCCTGGGATTTTGCGCTGAACACCATAGAGTGATAGGAGCTAAAACAGCAATAAAACGGAGTCAATTGTAAAGTAAGGGGTTAAAATGATCAAAAACATCACTAGGGGATTGAGATATGAGAATTTTCTTTCATGGGAAAACCTCTTTAACCCCGATTTGCAGTGTTGGATGCTTTAACAAAGATAGAGGCCGTCCCCCTGTTAAGTACAAGATAGAATTTGTATGTAAGTTAAAGCTGTGATGTTTTGTAAGTATGAGTCCCTGTGACAATTAGATTTTAAAAATGTGCAGTTGACAAGGGAACAAGGAAGAACAATAATGCATCATTGCAGAGCCATTACAGAAGACTATTGCAGGCTTGGACTAAAGTAAAGTAAATTACCAGCATCCGAAGAAGAACAGAGGGCAGAGAGGTGTGTTTGTAACTAATGGTTGTCTATAAGTCAGGCCCCCTTAAGTTGGGGACCAACTGTATCTGTAACATATGTAGCCTCACAAATGGAGATGCTTTCTGGAGTTGTCTCGATTTGCATACATTTTTGTCAAAATTGATTTTAAATATTTCAAATATCGTTTACCGTACATACTCGAGTATAAGCCGACCCGAGTATAAACCTAGTCCCCTAATTTTACCACCAAAAACTGTGAAAACCTATTGACTCGAGTATAAGCCGAGTGTGGGAAATGCATTGGTCACAGCCTCCCAGTATATAGCCAGCCAGCCCCCAGTAGTTTAGTATACACCGCCCAGCCTCCCCAGTAGCATACAGCCAGCCCAGCCTGCCCCCATAGTATCAGCCAGCCCAGCCTGCCCCCATAGTATACAGCCACCCAGTCCTTCCCCAAGTAGTAAACAGCCAGCCCACAAATGCCGCCAATTAGTTATACACGCCAGCCCGTCCTTCCCCAGTAGTATAACAGCCAGCCCAGCCTGCTGCCTAAGATACTCCTTCCCAGCCTACCCCCATAGTATAAGAGACCTGCCCAGCCTGCCCCCTAAGTATAGAAGCCGCCCAGCCTGCCCCCAGTAGTATACAGCCGCCCCATATCCGCACTGCCGCCCATGTATACGGCCAGCCACGCTGCCCCCAAACGTTCAAGCTAGCCCACCCAGTAGACGTCCTTATACAAAGCCCCAGAAGACCTGCCGCCAGCACACAACAAAAAAAAAAAAACTTATACTCACCAGCAATACCCGTGTGGCCCCGAGCACAGCGCGCCCTGCCCCCCCAAGTTCCCAAGCTTGCCTCACGCCGATGTCCGCCGCGGGTCCTGCTTCTGTCTCGCGATTCCTCGTTCTTCTGGTCTTCGCAGTGTGCCGCCATGTTTCTGTGCCCGCCCGGGGACCAGGTGCCATAGTATGATGCGGCCGCCTGCTGACTGTGCATGACTAGCGATGGCCGGAGAAGAACATGGGGGGCGCCTGGCGGAAGACATAAGACAGAGTATAGATGAACGACAGAATTGACCCGCCGCAGTACATCGGGTGCCACTGGAGGGGATGTATAGTAACTTTGGGGTTTTTTTTTTAAGTGCTGGCTGCCTATATGACTCGGGTATAGGCCGAGTTGAATTTGCATCGACATTTTTTGTGCTGAAAAACTCCGCTTATACACGTATATAACGTGTATCTTTCTTGAAACACAGTCATGTAAAACGCACTAAAGATTTGATGTTTCCAGTTAACTGGATAAATATGATTGTTTTTAGACTTTTTATTATCTCTAAGGAAAATATTAGACTAAAATCTGGAAGAATAATTTGTTTCCTGTAGATTACAGCTTAGGCGGAGGCATTTCCGATAATTCTATTCAAGATATTACCTGTACGAGTGAAAACTCTGATATTTGTTTTATAAATTATGGGTTCATTGGCTTCCTGGTGGATATACTTCATTGACCGATCCTATTTCTCTTCTGACCTGAATCCTATATCCGAAGTGGGGTCCAGAAAAAGACTCTTCACTGGTACATTATTATATTTACTGACATCATGTTTTAGCATTTCTAAAACCTATCATAAGCTTTCCTTTATTTAGTATTCCTTTTGTATTTTTCTTCATTTACCTCCAACTCCTCCTAATTTTCCACCCTTTTTCCCTCCAATGGGATGGTTAAGAGGACCAATAATTGTCTTTTGTATCAATACGGTCACATATATAACCATCTAATCTCATGCGTGTACAGTGATTTTATCTTGTCCATTATCCTTGTCTTTTATATTGTCCATAATATTTATGTTTCCAACTGAATTTCCATCCCAACTTGGTGAATTACCCACACTTCTAGCCGGTTCTCAACTTAAGCGTGACCCGATACCGTTCATGCGTTACAAAGCATCCAGTAACCATATATTTCTGGTCCGCATGCTAGATCGCCCCCCCACCCCCCCTCTTGGTATCCTCTCAGAGCTCTGACCACCGGCTTTCACCTTTCTATAACAAGCTTTTGAGAAACATTTACTTAAACCAAATTACCCATGATATTTGGTGGCTCTGCCAACCAAATCATCCTTCCCCCCCCCCCCCATTAATCTAGTATAACTCTGACACCTTTCATTTGCACATTTAACGCTCCAGCTTTCCAAATTTTTAACGCGATGGCCAACGCTTGGCTCTCAACCAATGGGTCTTCTCTTCCCATTCTATCTACCATCCTGACCGTCCCTGAAGCCACCCTATTCAATCGCTAGGTCCCTATCTCCGACATAGAAATCTTCCACACGCTTCCACACGTCATGGAAGGTTCCTCTGGTTGAAATCTTGGGTCTGCATGTTCCATAGCGTATTTCGGCCGCCAATGGAGTAACGATAGATAAATAACTAGGCTGGCTTTGAGGTTGACAGTTAAGCTTGCGCGGCAGTGTAACAGGGGGGAGCAACCTATCCCACGGTGAGCTGGGGAGTCAACTACCTGGAGTTTGAAAATGCATACCCCATCAGTCTACAAAACCAGAACACTCCTCACGGCAAATATACAAGCCGGTCCCCCCTACTTAAAACACCGACTTACAGACAAATGGACCTCAGATGTTGGTAATTTACTGTACTTAGTCAAGGCTACAATCGATCACTCTATAACAGTTATCAAGCTTTTTGTTAACCCCTGCTTCTTTATGACAATCCAACATTTTTAAAATCTCATTTTTACAAACAAGCTACAAACCAATTTTGGCTGGGGTTACCGTTAAAAATAATATTTCCGACTTACATACAAATTCATCTAGACCCCTTAAGATTGCCAGGTCCCTTTTTTGTTTTTTTTTTTTTTTTTGCAGTTTACTCTTTTCACTCACCACCTTCCAAACTTTTTCATGTAAAATTTTTTTTATGTACAGAGTTTGTGGAGGGCTTGTTTTCGTAGCGTAACAAATTGCACTTCATAGAGGGCTTATGTTAATAATCCATGCCATGTCCTGGAATCCGGCAAAAAAACCCAAATGCAGTCAAATTGGTCCAAAAACGCATTTGGCTACATTTTCCATATGGGACTTAAGTTTACTGCTTTTAATCGTTAGGAAGGGAGGGGAAAGGTAGGATCATAGTGGGGTAGAAAGCTAGGAATGCGGCTAAATGCAAGCTAATTTTATTTCTTTTTCCTTAGGCAAATTACTGTTTGCTTGCTCATTTTACTTATCAGTGTTATGTAGATCATAATTTAAAAAAAATAAATGTATCTAATATAAAAAAAATTTACGCTTTCTCTTTGGCACCCCAATTGACATGTCTACGGTGGAATCCGTGCAAATCACGGGGATACCAAATTTATATAACCAAAATTTTTATATAGGTTTTATAATGTTTTCATACATCTACAAAGATTAAAATCAGATGTACAAAAAAAAAATTCCTTATTTTGCAATCTTCTGGCGCTGATTGGGGAACCCCGATCCGGAATGTCCGCATGAATGCACATCTGTCGCAATTCAAGAAGATTGTTTGCCTGATATCTTGCATGTTTCGCTTCCCCGCTCAGGTCCACCGGAGTTCACCATCTCCCTCACGGTGTATGTGAGTGCATTGGATTTGAAATCCCGTGGTTAATCTGAATCTGTTGGATCGTCCAACGGCCCACGCCCTGATTTCTGTTGCATGAAAGCGAGCACAGCCTCGCCACGATCCGATCACGTTGCCACACACCACTGGATCACCCAAAAAATGCACACCCGACAAAGTGGGAAACCTGACAAAAATGGGGTTCTGCGGGGACCCTATGATATATGAGCCCAGTAACTTTTTCATACAGTATACAGAGCGTGGCGTGGTGTCATTTTTTGGACGGCTTTTGATGATTTTTCAGATAGCTCATTTTAAGAGACTGTAGGACCTTTTAGTTTTAATAGAATTTTTTTGTAAAAATGTGTTCAAAATGGACAACAAAGTGGTCATTTTCGACTTGGGTGCTAGTTTTCCACATTCAGCAAAAGAACCATGTTATATTGTATATAGATGTTGACATTTGAGGATGCAGTGGAGCACAACAGGTATGATTTTTACTGTTATTTATAATCAGTTATAGCAGAAAGGTGGGTAAGCTTTGGTACGTAACCTGGCCACTTGGTATTAGTAAACCTATGTTCCTTCAGAGCGAAATCCAATTTTTTAAGAAACTCCCAGTTTACTTTATTTGATATTTGATTAAAAAAACAGATTTTTTGTGTGTTAGAGCCGTTCTACATGCCTGATTGCTTTTTTATAACAGTTCTAAATAATAAACTATTGATTTTAGTTACGAGTGGATTCTCTTCGGAGCTGGGAGCAGTTCACCCAACTAGAGCATATTGTGGACTAATTGGGGTCTAAAAAAAAAAGGTGTGTTGTTCACAGTCTGTATAAAGCCCAAAAGTTAATATGGACCTTGAAGAGCTGCATTGACAGAATGAATACTACAGGGTAGGGCGTAGTTATAAGAGAGATACCATTTAAAGGAATCTACTACCAGGATAGTGTAAAACAAGTAACACTTACATCAGATGTTGTGCCCCTCTCGGCGGACCTCTTCGTTTAGCTTCTTTTGCCCATTTTTTTTTACCAAAAAAAATGCTTTACACATTATGCAAATGGAGCCAGGGGGTCTCTAAGCTTAAAAGGAAACCTACATTTGATTCATGCATTGTACAAACATACCTTGAGAGCTGACTTGTGGCTGCCTGATACAGGATCAAATTTTGGTTAATCCCTGAATGAGTTTGGTTTGACTGAAAAAAACGAATGTATACCATTCATGACCCCTAGGAAAAGCTGGGACACGACTGGACTTACGGAGCTTGGATTCCAAATGGCTATCAACCTGAGCTGAATGACCCATACACAGCAGCTGGGTGGTGCAGAAATTGATATATTCTGTCCTGGCAGGAAAAATGCAGGATATGAAGAGCAATCAGAGAGAAACTCGCCTGCATATAGAAGGATGTGCAAAGCAGCGCAAGAGCAGAGGTAGAAGCCACAGAGCTTCATATCATAATGATATCCTGTTTTATCAGCAAACCCCTAAGCCTACTCACGGGATTAAAAAGATATGATCCTGCATCAGTAACTATACATTTCCAGGTATGTTTGCTTCAAATGCATCAAAATCAAAGGTAGGTATTCCTTTAGTACATTTTGGAGCCCGGAGACCCTTAGGGTTTAGGCCGTAATTTCTATAACAGGATTAGAAAAAGCTGAAGAAGAGCGGAGTTCCTGCCAGAGGTCACACATCAACTAATGTAAGTGTTGCTTGGTTTTACAGCCTTCCTCCTGGGTGGGCAGATTTCCTTTAAACCGCACTGGTGGCAAGGCTTTTTTTGTCTTCTGCATAAGATATTCGTGTTGAGAGATGAGCGAACACTACAATGCCCCCGGGTCTCGTATTCGAGACGAACTTTTCCCGATGCCTCGACGTGCTCTCCTGAATAACGACCCCAATTGAGTAATGGAGACTCGAGCATTTTTCAACGGGGCCAAGCTCTGCACAGGAAGCTTTGGGCCAACCACCTGGGAACATTCATAAAAGGATGAAACCCACTGAAATGACATAAACAGCATGGGCCCTCCAAGCATGCATGGATCCTCTGAGGCTGCTTAAATCGCACCTTATGCCGAAAGTATGGCCAACAGCATGGCCAATGACAGAGTGACAGAATGAAGCTAGATAGCCTGTAAAACCCATAATTGACCCTGACACGATAGGGGACTGCATCAGAGGCAGCGGGCAGCAGCATAGGACGTGCAAATGGCAGCATACCCTATTGGACTCCAGGCTTAAAACCAATGTGTGTCAGAGAGAACAAAGGAGTGACAGAGCGCTCAAAGTATACGGTACATGATAAAAGTTTGCCAGTATATTTTGTGGATTACACAGCAGGGGGTGGGCGACAAAGTTAACATGGAAGCATGCAAACAACCCAAAATTCTCTCCTGACAAACAAGCTCGTTTGTAAGGGACCATGTATGCTTACGAGTGCATGCCAGTACGCTGCACTGGCTGCCAGTCCTCCTTTCGAATAACAGTTTTAAAAATAATAATACCCCTCATCCATAAGCTCTGTATACTGCTGGCACCCCCCTACCTCTCCCTCTTATCTCAGTCTATAATCGCCCCAACCCGTGCTCTTAGATCCGCCATCTGATTCTGTAGGATTAACCTCTACCCCAGTGCGGACCGCCCACTCCGGTCTCCAGACTTCTCTAGAGCCGCACCAATTCTATGGAAGCTCTGCCCTGACTATCGACTAATACCTAACCTCCAAAGTTTCAAACGTGCTCTTAAACCCATTTCTTAAGGCAAGCCTATAAAACACTCATTACTGCATGAAGTTTTAACTCTTCTACTACCCTCCTGTGTCGTCCCCCATCTGTATCCAGGCAAACCAAGGCACCAGACTTCTCTGCAGTCCCCTTCACCCTGGCCCTGGTATATAAGATGGACGGTGAGTGGTTCCAGCAGCCCCATTCCATTTTATATATTTTTTCTATTCCCTAAGAAGAATGGCTTGACATTAAATTATTCTTTTACTGGTTCCACCCCATCATCTCTCATAAACTAAGCTACCTGGCGGCAGGGACCTTCACTCCTGTGGGTTCCATACACATGTTTGTGCTCTTTTACAATACATTTGTATTTTGTTTCCTATGATTTTAAAGCGCGACAGAATATGATGACGCTATATAAATAAAGATTATTATTTTATTATTATGAGGCCAGTGAACTTAGTAGTATTTAAAGGGTGCTGCAACTATGTTTAGTTGGATCTTGGGATGGAATCTGGTGCTCTGCAGCCAGGCGAGCTTTTGCCAATCCAAGCCCCTGTTCTCTAGCTCTCCCCAAAACAGCAATTCTAAGAACCTTTTGTAATAAGAATCAAGTGTAGTGCGTTCTTATACGTTTAGGATATGGGCGGGTGAGGGGAATGTAAACAGATGCGCAAGAAGCGCTGACATAATATCCCTAAATGTTAAAAAAGTTTGCAATATGATTTTGTGGATTACAAGAAGCAGGGGCGACAAAGTTAACAACTTTTGATGTGGAATGGCCCAGTAATAGCCTTGGGCGGTGTGCCTTTTAATTAATCTCCTAGGCTCAGCGTGTCATCACCGCTGCTGTCGCTTAGCGACGGCACTGCGCGTTCCTAGAGCTAAAAACCGCCTGATGGCGCCATGCCCAGGATGTTAATTCGAGGAGAGAGGTGGAGGGGGTGGGCGGAGTAGAGTAGCCTTGATACCCTGTACCGAGGTAGCCCCCCTCCAATTCTCTGCGTCGGCATTATATGACCCCCAGGGTTCGAACTCGGTCCCCGCCTGCACCAAGTTAATGTGTATTAGCGTTTCTATAAGTTTGGGAATGGGCGTGAGGGAATGTAAACAGATGCCAAGAGCGCATGATGCGCATGGAGCTGGCGCTCCGCTGCCAGTCGAGCTTTCGCCTTCAAGCCCCTGTCTCTGGCCACTCCCAACTCATGGCAACTTCTAAGAACTTTTTTATAAGATCAAGTTAGTAGCGTTCTTATCAAAGTTTAAGGATATGCCGGTGAGGGGATGTAAAACAGATATAGATGCGCAAGAAGTCGCATGATGCGCATGAGCTGATCTGGCGCTCCTCTGCCTAGGCGATCTTTCGCCAATTCAAGCCCCGTCTCTATGTCTACTCCCAAAACAGAGCATTCTTCTAATAACCTTTTGTACAGATCAAGTTTAGTAAGCTTCTTATAAGTTGTTAGATTTGCCGGTGAGGGGAATGTAACATATGCGCAGGAAGCGTACCTTGAAATAATATCCATCTCCTAAATTGTAAAATTTGCCATATATTTGTGGATACACAGCAGGGTTGCGACAAGTTACAAACTTTGATGTGGAATCCATTAAAACAACCCAAACTTTCTGCCTGACAACACTCGTTTGATAAAGGGAGGACATGTATATGGATGCAGCTATGGACGACTTTTTGAGGTACAATGAGAACACACGGTTGTAGTGCTGCTATGGAGACCTTTAATTTGGATAGTTGCCTGTATTTGCAGTCCCAACATTTTTCAACCTAAACCAGAGGAGCAGGGTGGTGGCCCTCCAGTAAAATGGACTAGATTTGAAGTGCCCTGTCTGGTTGCAGTCCACAAATGTTTCAAACCAGGAGCAGGTAGTGGCCCCTGCAGTAAATGGAATGATTGAGTGCCTGTTGGGCAAGTCCCAACATTTTTCAAAAGCCAGAGGACAGGTGGTGGCCCCTGCAGTAAATGAAAGATTGAGTGCCTGTAATGTGGGCACTCACAAAAATTGTTTCAAAACAGATGAACCGGTAGTTGGCCCTCCAGAAAAATTAAATGGCATGAAGTACTAGAGCAAGAGCCAGGGGCCCTGTCAAAAATAGCCATTTTTTTTTCCGTCTGCTTACCTTTTGTACAAAAGAGGAGGAGAAGGAGGAAAATTAGAGGAGAGGAGTGGATCAATTATTCAGAGTTGAAGCTTCCTCCTTCACCTGGTGGAGATTGGAAATTCTGAGAATCCAGGAGCCTTTATTTCATTTTAATAAGCGTCAGCCTTCAGCCGCTGTCAGTCACAGGGCTTGTACGGCTTATCGTGATGATGCCCACCATCTTGCCGTAAACCCAACCCAACACAAATATTCTCCTATATGCAGATAGTAGAGTGCACATTCTTCTGCCATGAGTGAGGGCTTCAGACGGTTAATATAGACATGACTTCAGTCTTAAGTTGATATCATCGGCCGCAGAGAAAAAAAAACGAGGCACATGAAGTAGAAGTTATAAGACACTGCAGAAAGTTATTAGATGAACACATTTACATCCTATGGGAGGTAAAATATGAAATCATCCATAAAAAGTAACTTGGCCGATCCCCCGTCTAGTAGGGGAGGAAGTACAATTTACGAAGGTGATCTCTTACCACACCTGACCTGTAAAGTTTATTCAATACTAGTATTTTCCATTTACCGTAATAGAATTTCCGGTTGATATTGCTATATATATCTCCACCGGTCTTCATTATTGATCTGTATGTTCTGTGAATGTAAACTGACAAGATGGCCGGAGAGACATGGCGGCGCCTGCGGAAGACAGAAACAGAGGAAGATAGAAGACAGAAAGGGGACGCGCTGGTGTCGGGGCCAACTGGAGGTGAGTATATAACTTGTTTTTTTTTTTAAGTGCTGGGCTGCGCTTATGACTCGGGTATAGGCCGAGTTGAGGATTTTCAGCACATTTTTGTGCTGAAAACTCTGCGTTATACACGAGTATATACGGTAATCTTTTCTGAAAACACAGTCATGAAAACGCACTAAAGATTTGATGTTCAGTTAACTGGATAAATATGATGGTTTTTAGACTTTTTTTATCTCTAGGAAAATATTAGCTAAATCTGAAAGAAGAATACTTTGTTCCTGTAGATTACAGCTTGGATGGAGGCCCATTTATCCATTAATTCTATTCAAGAGATTAACCTGCACGTAGTGGGAAACTCTGATATTTGTTTATAAATTATGGGGTTCATTGGCTTCCTGGGGATATACCTTAATTGACCTGATCATTTCTCTTCTTGGAGCCTGATCCTATATCCCGAAGGGGGGTCCAGAAAATGACTCTTCACTGGTACATTATTATATTACTGATCGATCATGATCATTCATTTCTAAACCTATCATAAGCTTTCCTTTTATTTAGTATTCCTTTGTGTATTTTTCTTCAGTTACCTCACAACTCCTCCTAATTTTCCACCCTTTTTCCCTCGCAAGGGATGGTTAGAGGAACCAATAATTGTCTTTTGTATCAATACGGTCAGGATATATAACCATCTAAGTCTCATGCTGTGACAAGTGATTTACTTGTCCATTATCCTTGTCCTTTTATATTGTCCATAATATTTAGTGTTTCAACTGAGATTCCATCCCAACTTGGTGTGTAATTACCAAACTTCCTACGACCATTAGATCCTATGAATTTTTCTGCATCAATCACCCCCCCCACCCCCCCCCCCTATGGGTAATCCTACTGTCACGTAGGCTTCTGACACACCTTTCACTTTATACTACTTAACAAGCTTTTTGAGTCCAAAATTACTTTAACCAGTAGATTAGCCAACATGTGCTTTGGTGGGCATCTCCAGAGCCAAAAATCTCTTTCTCCATTACTGTAAACCTACCCTCATGACACATCCCTCAAGCCAGCCTCAACCTCCTCTCATCGTTTGTCTAGGTCACTGCTCCGACATAGAAATCTTCACACGATTCCACACGTCATGGAAGTTATTCTGATTGAAATCTTGTGCATGTGCCATAGGTAACTTCGGCCGCCATGAGAAGTAACGTAGATAATAACAGAGCTGGCTGAGGATTGACAGTACAGATGGACGGGCAGGTTAACAGACAGGGGTGGAGCGCAACCTACCCACCGGAGATGGAGGAGTCAACTCACCTGGAGTTTGAAACATGCATACCCCACAGTCTACAAGCACAAACACCATCACGGCAAATATACAGACGGTCCCCTACTTAAGAACACCGACTTACAGACAAATGGACCTCTAGATGTTGGTAATTTACTGTACTTTAGTCTAAGGCTACAATGACTCTAGATGTTGGTAATTTACTGTACTTTAGTCTAAGGCTACAATGAACATCTATAACAGTTATCAAAGCTTTATTGTTAACCCTGCTTCTTATGACAATCCAACATTTTTAAAATCCATTTTTCACAAACAATGACCAAAACAATTTTGGCTGGGGTTACAGTTATAAAATATACTAGTTCCGACTTACATACAAATTCAGCTTAACCCCTTAACGGCCAGGTCCCTTTTTTGTTTTTTTTTGCATTTACATTTTTCACTTCCCACCTTCAAAACTTTTTCATGTAAATTTTTTTCATGTACAGAGTTGTGTGAGAGCTTGTTTTCTGAGTAACAAATTGCACTTCATAGAGGCTGTATTTAATATTCCATGCCATGTCCTGGGAATCGGCAAAAAAAAACCCAAATGCAGTCAAATTGGTGAAAAAACGCATTTGCTACATTTTCATATGGGCTTAAGATTTACGGCTTTTAATCGTTAGGTTGGATTGTCCAACGGCCCACACCCTGATTTCTGTTGCATGAAAGCAGCACAGCCGCGCCACAATCCGATCACGTGCCACACAATCCCTGGCACAATCCCCGAAAAGTCGGGAAACCTGACAAAAATGGGTCTGCGGGACCCTTAGTAAATAAGCCCCAGTAACTTTTTCATACAGTATACAGAGCTGTGGGTGGTGTCATTTTTTGGGACATTTGATGATGTTTTCAATACTTCCATTTTAAGGACTGTATGGCCTTTTGGTCAGTTTTAATAGAATTTTTTTGTATTTTCAAAATGACAAAAAAGTGGCATTTTCGACTTTGGGTGCTATTTCCCATTTCAGGAATAACCATGATTATATTTTGATAGATTTGACATTTTGGGATGCAGTGAGACCTAACATGTATGATTTTTACTGTTTATTTATATCAGTTATAGAGAAAGGGGGTAGATTTGTACGTAACCTGGCGACTTTATAGGAAAACTATTGTTCATCTCAAGAAAGAGAATCCAATTAAAACTCCTCAGTTACTTTATTTAGATATTGATTAAAAAACATGATTTTTTTTTGTTTAGCCGTTCTACATGCATGATGCTTTTTTTAAACAGTTCTAAATTAATAAACTATTGATTTTTATTACGAGTGGATTTTCCTTCTTGAGCTGGGCAGCAGTTCACCCACTAGAGCATTTGTGGACTAATTGGGGTCTAAATAAAAAAGGTGTGTTCAGCTGTATAAAAGCCCAAAAGTTAAGTATGGGAACTTGAAGAGCTGCATGTGACAGAATGAATACCTAAGGGCAGGGGTGAGTTATATAGAGAGATACCATTAAAGGAAATCTACTACCAGGATAGTTGTAAACCAAGTACACTTACATGCAGATGTGTGCCCTCTCTGGCAGGAACAGCTCTTCTTTTAGCTTCTTTTGCCCATTTTTTTTAACCAAAAAATGCTTTAAAATTATGCAAATGAGCCAGGGGGTCTCTAAGCTTAAAGGAAACCTACCATTTGATTTCATGCATTATGAAACAAACATACCTTGAGACTGCTGTAGCTGCACTGATACAGGATCATATTTTGGTTAATCCCTGAACTGAGTGGTTTTGCTGAAAAAACAATTATACCATTCATGACCCTAGGAAAGCTGGGACAGACTGGCTTACAGAGCTTGGAATTACAAATGGCTAATCAACCTGAGCTGAATGACCCATACACAGCAGCTGGGGGATGGTGCAGCAATTGATTATTCTGTCTGGCAGGAAGAGAAATGCAGGAGATGAAGATGCAATCAGAGAGAAACTCTCCTGCTATGAGAAGAGGCAAAGCAAGCGCAAGAGCAGAGATAGAAGCCACAGAGCTTCATTATCATAATGATATATCTGTTTTATCAGCAAAACCACTCAGCTCAGGGATTAAACAAGATATGATCCTGCATCAGTGTAGCTACATCATTATCAAGGTATGTCAGACAAAATTCCGGTATGGAGCAGCACCATGCACGGGGCAAAATCGGGTGCAAAAATCCTCCCAACGGGCTCAGACCGAGCCCACCACGATAGCAAACACAGCGATGAGGCAGCACTCCGTTCAGTGAAAAAAATCTTGTGTTTTATTCCACCATAGTAGCAATACAACGTTTCACCTTATCAATAAAGGCATTTTCAAGTATTATCAAGGTATGTTTGCTTCATAATGCATCAAATCAAATGGTAGGTTTCCTTTAATTAACAGTTATGGAGCCCGGAGACCCTTAGGTTTAGGCTTAATTTCTATACCAGGGTATAAAAAGCTGAAAGAAGAGCGGATCCTGCCAGAGGGGTCACACATCACTACGTAAGTGTGCTTGGTCTACAAGCCTTCCTCCTGGTGGCAGATTTCCTTTAAACAGCACTGTGGCAAGGCTTTTGTTGTCTTCTGCGATAAGATACGTTGTGTTAAAGTTTGCTCCAACTTTAATTGGGACCGTTGGTCCAGCGGTCTATTTTCAGTGACATATAGCGACGTCTCAATGTGACCCAACCTATTCATGGCAATGCAGTTTATGTGATATAATATAAACTTCTGCTAGGGGATAAGTTTAATCAAAAAATGTATTGTCATCTGTCATTGTTATCTGTTTCATTATACAACCCCCTCATATACGTGCCATAGACCTATAGTGCCATCTGCACAGGGCAGACAGTCAGGATCTTCATTGTAAAACACATTGACACTGAGACGCTACATGAATGCTGCTGAAGCAGATATCACGCTGCTGTGCTGAGAGTTGTCACATTTATATCGGAATATATCTATAAAGAAAAGAGCTCTTTCTTTTTAGCTTAATGATCGTTTTATTTCACCTAGGCCAATAAGGCATACTATCTACTGTATAATAATATTCTATATCATTAATTATAAAGATATATATTATATATATATTTATATACATAATATTACTATATAATATATATACTAGTCTCCTCTCCCTATCCCTCTCTGCTCTCCTCTCTCTCTTCTCTCTCTCCTCTCTACTTCGCTCCCTATCCTCTTCCCCTTCTGCTTTTCTACTTGCCCCCCCCTGCCCTCTCTTTCCAAGCCGTTTATACTTCTCCCCCCTGCCCTCTGATAGACCTTCTACAGTGCAGCTCAGTCCTGTTCACTTATAGAAGATATAGAGTGGGAATGCCCATGTCCCTTTACTGACTGTATACCACATTTACTATACTATTAGCTCATTCTTTGAGAGCCTGACCCTGCGCCTATCAAGGCCCTGATGCACTCTACCCTACGTTACTTGTCATTTGGCGACAGAACCATCTCTGGGCAAGTGATGGAGCAAGTATATTATCCTCACCATCTACCATTCCACATACCTAGAAGTATGACACTCCGCTTCGGTTTTTAATCTGACCTTGCTCAATTATCAATCCCATGATGCCTAAGCTTTACATCACTTGCTCATTTGGAGACAGAACCATCACTGCCTGTGAGGGATGCAATATGATTACCCTCTCCATCTATATTCCACATACCATAAGTATACAGTCAGGCTTTGGTTTTAAGCTTGACCCTGCTCAGTTATCAATCCCATGATGCCTCAGCCCTACATTACTTGCTCATTTGGAGACAGAACCATCTCTGCTAGTGATGGATGCAATATGATTATCCTCACCATCTACATTCCACATACCATAAGTATACAGTCAGGCTTTGGTTTTAAGCTTGACCTTGCTCAATTATCAATCCTATGATGCCTAAGCCTTACATCACTTGCTCATTTGGAGACAGAACCATCACTGCCTGTGAGGGATGCAATATGATTATCCTCTCCATCTATATTCCACATACCATAAGTATACAGTCAGGCTTTGGTTTTGAGCTCCTTCTTAATTATAAAATGAGCATTTCCAAAATAAATCACATGAAATCAATTCTCTTGAATCTTCAGTAGGGTTTTAGTATACAGCAAAGTGCACAATATATAGACATTATAATTTATTTTCTTCCGCTGTTACTTTTACTTCTTTTCTTTGCATTTACTAATCCTTTATGTAGTCATATATTTTACCATAACAGTAAATGGAAAATATGGAGACATTACTGAATATGTTAAACAATAAAATTAACAGAGCTTTCATGCTTAATGAATATAAACATGGAATTTCTAGCTGAATTGAACATCTCTTACGTAATGGCTCTACTTTTGATTTGGAAACATAATACAGATTATAAATACAATATGAAAAAGGCTCATTTGCTTTTATTAGAGAATATTCTATTCCTTTATTTTTTCATGGTACCATTTTGACTTTAAAAGGTTGTATACTCTTTTTGTTTCTTTTATTCATTTATTTATTTTGAAATATGGCAGTGATTGTTTAGGGTTAGTTGTGTGTACCATTTTTTCATGGTTTTTTCATCCTCTTTCCCTGGCAACCTTTCTGAGCCACCCCGGTCTGTTTGCAGGTCACTAATATCTCCCGTACTCTACCCACAAAATACTTATAAAACCACTTCCACACTTCGCTGTCCCTGGCGGCCCCTCTAGACCTGCAGCCGCTGGGCCTTCACAGGCGATTGCGCGCTCGCGAGGCCTGCCAAGGGTGGAGCTTCTCTCGTGCACGATTGGGTCGGGGGATGATGTGAGCTATATCCCATGATCAGCTGCCGAGCACAAGCCCGTACAATAGGGGAAATATGAAAAGTAACTTGAAAATATAACTGCAAACATGTGAAGCTCCCGCAAACGTAGGGAGTGGGTATCTACCCAAATGGGCGGCATGAAATAGAGCAGGCATTTTCGAGGAACACCTGAAAGGGGTGGATTTGTTCAGGGCAGTAGTGATCTAGTGGCAGCCTTGCGCCAACCATAAGCCTTTTGCCCCAGTACTGGCTTACACAGAGGAGCACTGGATAACATCCGTACTTTGAGTAAGGCCCCTTCCACCACTAGCGCGGGTGATGCGATGAACTCGATCAACTCGCACGGCACGCTGCGGGAACGCAACGGCCCGAACCCGCACCGCGGGAGTGAATTGACACATTGCTGAGTTCACCCCGCGGGTGCAGCGTCGGACGTGCGTTCCGGAGCTGCGTTGCGAGTGTGATCGCGAGTTAATCGCCTCACACTCGCTAGTTGTGGAGGGGCCTAAGTGCTCAGCACGCCGCCCCCTGAACAATCAGAGACGCTGAAAATAGGATAGACCTTCAGTGGAGTGCAGAATCACCTGTCAACACCAAGAGATGGCAAGAGACCAATCCCGCCCAGCTCCTCCGCACCTACTCTCTACGATTATTCTAAAAATGTGCGCCCCCAAAGGCAGCACTGTGACCCGATTGTCGGCTCTCATGCAAGCCCCAACACTACTTCTTACTCGCCGTTTATGCACCCACAGAAAACGATGTCTGGCGATACCTGGGATAGGGGGCTAGGGACAACCAGAGCACCCCATTAGGGCTCCCTCCGAAGCTATAGAGTAAGCTGCCCCGATTCGGCCTGTCCACGCTCGCGTGGATGGAGCCGCCCCGGATCCGGAGACCAGAATATGGAGACCCCCAAACCCTCACTCACCGTTCCTGGATTCTGAGCCAAGGTGCGTATTGATATACAAAGAAAGTGACGCGTTTCCCCTTACAGGCATGTATATATGCATGTTTTACGTTCTTGTATGCCTAATGAAAGCTCCGGTCCTGATATATCACTATAATGCGCCTTGGACTCGACCCTATTGGCCGTTTGAGTGCGTTTGCCTTTCCGTGGGCCGTTTTTCTGCTTTGGTCCCCCCCCTCGACAACGCCACCCATGCCGTGAACACCTCCCATGGTTCCATCTGGTCGACTGGGCCCCCGAAAAGTCCCCCTTTCGGCAGAAAATCTGTGTCGCATGAAGCATAGTGCACTCGCACCCCACCGAGGGTCATGTGCGGACATTTGTGGCCTGGACCCTTCTTAAATAGCTGTGACGCGTCTGGCACGCCAGAGGTTTCTTAATGTGCCCCCCATTTCCACAGACCCCCCTCCCCCCAACGCCTCCTTCCCCACCCCACATCTGACCCACCCCCCACGTCAACGATCACACGGCCGCTTTCCAGCCCGAACTTGCACCCCCCGTCCCAAGGAACCCACGGACCTTACCCCTTGACCGAGCCGCAGCCTGCGCCCCCTTCCTACAGAGCCTTCTGCAGGGGAGGAACGGGCTCGGCAAGGGGGGGGGCATCATAACTGATCGTATTGTCGTTCCTTCGTATAATTCCTGAAAATCATGAACAGCCTTCCATCAAAAGGGGGGTCCCAGCTGCTATTGGTATCCCTAAAGGGTGGCTGGTTATTGAGTAAGTGTTTGCAGTCTGTCATGTTTGCATCCGCCTGTGGTGGGGAAAAGGGAAAAGTACCGGTAGCTGTCCCATTTCAACTTGACTTGCCAAAAGGTGCAAGTAAAGTTTTCCACTGTAAATCAGTGTTATGCAAACTGTAAGACTCTGGGGCACAGTTTACAAGGGTCCTGATGCATTCCGTCGGTCGGGTTCTGAAATTTCGATTTCCCTGAATTGCCCTGGCGTTTTTGGCGCAGAATGGATTTCGGGCACGGTGCAGTTTATGCAACCCCATAATCAGGGTGGGCGTTCCGTCAGCCAACCGACCCTTGGACAATCTGATAATGCACTTCACCTTGTTGTGCAGAGATCAAGAAGCGCATATACACCTGGAAAGAAGATGGTGCACCTCGGTGGCCCTGCGTGGGGACGCGCCACATTCAGCAAAGCATGGTGCAACTGCTGTGTAAGGACTCGCCGGCACCTCCCTCTCACTGGGATCATTCAGGGGCTCGGGGACGAACATCATGGATTTTGAGTTTGAAACTTCATAAAAAGAAAACATCCATTTTACACGTCCCTTCCTCCTCCTTTTCCCGTTGTCCCCTGAATGGTTTTTTTTCATTCGTTGAAAAACAAGTCGCGGCATAAGGATGCTGTCAGTCCCTTCAACGCGTCCTCTGAGAGTTACTTGTACAAATATGGGGAGCACCTCGCACATTCAAGTAACACTGGGGCACTGCCCGGCGGCTCTGCTCTGTACGACCCCTCCCCCCTAATCTAGCCCTTCACTGATTCTTTCTTTATAGTTCTTCACTTTCATTCAATTTAAGAAAATTGTTTGCAGGTGAGATGACCAAATCACCTTACAGTCATAACCAGGTAAACGTTGGATGAAATCTACCACTTGGCACCATTGTCTTAGCATGTGCTGCAACTGGCAATCAGTTCTCTGACACCGGTCTGGTGGGAACCATGCTGAAGCCCCTCACTTCCTCTTTAATTTAGTGAATTATTCTCAAGGCAACGTTCTTCTTACTTAAACACAGTTTATTTGGACCCTGTCAAAGAGGTTCACCATGGGCTATCGTAAGGTTAAGATATCTGGGTATGGGCAAGAGTCTTTCAACATTGTGATTATATGTGGTTCAGTATCCAGTCAAGCCTTGCTTATTGCTGTGTGTCACCAACCCTGGTCCTGCTGTTTAACATCCACTTGAGCCATTTTAGTAAATTGGCGATCTTCCCAATGAACCACGGAACGTATACCTCGGACTCCATTGGCTGAGGACACAATTCTTATTTTAAAAGGGTGCTCCCGTCGTTATCACCCTTAACATCTCTGCGCCGTCGTGCATCCGGCGCAGAGAGACACAGAGGTACAGGGAAATGTATGAAGAGGGGACTCCCGGCTGCGTCCTCTTACTACACATCCAGATGGGGGTTGGGGGCCTATTTCAGCAAACACCCCCCCCTTCTAATTCCCCCCCACTCTCTAATAACCATCCGCCGGTGGGTCTCGGGGCGAAGGGGTCAGTGCTTTGTCCCCGAGCTTGCAGCTAGTAATTTAATCCCTTTCCGGGCGGGCTCCGCCATCTTATTAAAATCTTTATTCAAATCTTCTGCAGATGTCGTTTCTAAATGAGCAGTGGCTCTGTAATGAATGACTGCAAGAAATAGCCCATATATTGCAATAAGAACTATATGCAGTTGCAGTATATGTAGGATAGCAACGATTGACCATCTAGGGGTTAATACCCTAGAGGGTATAAGAAATACTGAAAAAAACAACAATAAAACTAAAAAAAATTTCTAAAATATTAAAAATTCAACTCACCCCCTTTTTTAGAACTGATATAGAAAAAACATAATTTAAACATGTAATAAAAATACCAAAAACCCCTAGGTAGGCTTATGCTGTCCCCAAACAAACTGCCAGATTATCAAATTATAACACGGTTTACGGCAGGCAGCGTAGGTTTGACCTCCGCGACGGGAAATGGCGCCCAAACCCAAATGTCGGCGATGAGGACTGTTACACCTTTTCATCACATAAAACCTGATAACAGTTCTCCCCCAAGTCGCACAGACTCAAAAATGGGGAGCAATGCCAACGTGGCTCATTTCGCAAAAAAAAATTACCTCACACAGCGTCCGTACTCCTCGTATGAAAAAGTTATGAGTCAGACATAAGATGGCAACCTTTGTTTTTTTTTTTTGTCCAAATTAGTTTAAGTGTTTTGAAATGATGTAAAACGCACTAAAAACCTATCTAAATTTGGTTATCACCGCGATCGCCCCGAACCAAAGAATAATGAAGTGAGGTGTTCTTTGGAGCGCACGTCAAATCTTCCAAATGAGCCCACCCCGCCTTTTGTTCCCATTGGGCATTTTTTCCGCTTGCAGTACATGGCCATCGTCAAATAAATACAATCAACGGCACGTAACATTTGTCTACACCCCACCCCCATGCCCCTCACCAGCTACGGTACACGGCACACAACCTGAAAACAGTTAGGGATTTCTGAAGGTGAAGGATGCTGAAGAACCTCGCGAAAAAACCTGCGTCCATACGGGGGTTAAGTACGAAATAACTGGAGTGTCTGGGTGGGCTTTTAAAACAAAACAGGGACTTACCTCCGCCTGCGCGTAGATGTCAGCGCCTGGTCCATCTCATAATGCCCATGGTGTTACAGGGGCACAGCCCCGCCCCCCAAGGGAGGGTTCGGTTGGCCGATTGAGGCGTGGCCACCCCATCCATCCCTCTCGTCGGCAATATGTAGGGCGCTGGGCGGCAATCGTGTTGATTCAGGCGTTACCATGGCGCCAGGCCCTTCAGCAGCCCGGAGGAATACGTTACACATCTATTTTTTTACATACCGCCCCAGCCTTCCCTACGTGATTTCTTACATCGGTTACTACCCTTTAACTGTACGGGTTTATGTCCTTTTTCTACTGGTCTGGTTCCGTTATCCACAAGTCTTTCTTTCACCAACAGGGAGGACTTGTAGCCATACTAGGTCAAGGTGTGGCAGGTGCACCATCAATCAAGTTACCATTGTGGGAGAGAGCCTAGGAAAGTGATTCGCAGCAATAATCAATTTATGCTCATCCCCCATTGAACCCTGGATGCAAATCAGATAAAAGTAAATCAACCACTGCAAACCTCTTGGACACGCTGGGAATCACCTAAAACACATGACTAACTAATTAGCAGCATGGAGCAGGGACAATTATGTCCGGCCAGCTTTGTGCTGGCTATTATTGACACCCTTCGGAACGTCCCTTACCATGCGGGCGCAATGGGCGAGTGAGGTGACGTCACGTAAAAGGACTGAATACCACTCTCTGGGGTCTAGAGGTTAACTTCTTAAGAGCCCACATTAGTGATGCGCGGTCTCTAAATAGTGTTATAAACCATCGGCTACATACGCCAGTTGAGCAAGAGAGTAGATGTCCACAGAACCCGTTTCCAATTCTGACAATTTTTAGATACGCAGTCACTAAGATTGTCGTTAATTTGTTGTGGTGGTTCTTCCTTACTGTTGGTGTTTTTAGGTCTCAGCTGTCTTAATTTGACTTATCAATCAGGAGTCGCTGGTTTCTTGAAGCTGGTTTTGTTTTCCGGATTTGTAGGTATTGTTGGGTCTGTAGTATCCCTGGCTCTGTTCTGTGCATTTGCTATGTAGCTGTTTTTGATGGTGGTGCGAGATTTGTGAGAGTGTCTGTTCTCTTGTATTTTCCCATCGTTTCTGTGTTCTTTTGTCTTGTTATATTTCCTGTGCGGTGTTTTGTAGACCTGCTAGGTTGTTCCCACGTTCTTCTGTCCTCCCTATTGCCTCCTTCCTGTATTCAGCGCTGTTGTGTGTTGTGTGCAGCTGGGATTGCTTGTTTGCGAGTGTTTCAAGTTGGAGCAATTGTTTCACTAGGGGGGGTGGGCAAAAATTTTGTACCACTGACCTAGATCCTTATTCCTTTGCCCCACTAGCTCGAAAGGTACTTTTTTCATGTTCATGGAGCGAAGTTGTCGGGTACGGCGTAGTCGGGTTGCGATGCCTGTCCCCAACAGGCCAGGACTAGCTAGCCTTCGAGAGTAGGGACAATTTTTCCCTTCCCTTCCCTCTTGTTCTCGTGCTCTTTATACGCTTTTCTGCGTCCTGTAACCATGACACTAGTTCAGTATACAATGGTAAGATCGTATTGTCCCTGCATCCACCTATAATCCTCTGTTATGGAAAAGGGCTTGGCCCTCTCTGCCCCTTAGTCTGTTACAAGTTACCCACAGTGGGAAACAATGAATTAATAACCCATCGTGCTGAGCCGGCCCCACAACCCCTACGTTCTGCATCAGTGCGGCATTAAGTTCTATTAAATGTCCTGGCCAAGTTGCCTTTTATGACTAAAACCATGGGCACCCCCACCACAAATCTGGCAACTGATGGGCACACCACATTTTGTGCGGAATCGAGGTTTCCCCCTCATGTCGGCCTACGGCGCATGCTGGCACCACAGGAAGTAGTTGTGCTGCTAGACTTTGCCATTGTCACTCTCGTTCCCCAGACCCCTGTGCTCAGGCGGCCACCGCTCAGGGGTGTGTCCTGTTGGGGGCGGGTTTGTCGAACTGACCTTGTACGGTACGCTTATCATAATTCACACTACTCTAAAAACTATATACTCAAACCTGGCACTGAAGACAGTCCTGCACATCTCATGCTTCCACCATTTTGAAGCAAGACATTTTGTTCCATGTACCCCAAATGCCCCCCCCCACACCCAGGTCCCTCAGTCCTACCGAGCTTTGTAGAGATTATTCCTCAGACCACACAGAAGCACCCTTCCCTTGGTAAACCTCGCTTTTGCCCTTAGCCAGGAATATGAGCATACCAATCCAGCCAGCCGCCGCCAGGAGCGCGATTGTGCCACTCACGAGCGCCCTCATCAGTATGGAAGCAGGCTGAATCGGTGATGCCTTAAGCCCCCATATGTTCTGATTGCATGGACACAGATCACGCTCCGTTACAATCATCTCTCATTCTTGCTATGAGATTCGTGGTCTTTCTTCATCCCCGGTAAGCCTTTGTCGGGCCAATGCATGTCGATAGGGACATAATTGACCTCTGCGCCCACTTCGAGCAATTTGACCCCACTTTGTTAGCATCTCTGCCCACCTCTATCTGGGCACACCTCGTCTCTCTGTCTCTCTTGGTGCTATCGCCTCGGGTTAGTTGTCCGATTCAAGGGACCGTTCTGCCGTCTGGATGTTGGGCAGTTGTTCGGGCTGCGGCTCCGCGGTTAGGCGTTAGGGGAGCCCTAGGCCCCCGCCCTCCTTTAGGGTTGTTTAGGTTCCTCCACCCTCTTGTTCTCTGCCCCCCACCATCCTATCTCTCTACCCTCTTTTCACTGCCCTCGTCTGCCTTCACACCTCCATCTAGAGTATTAAACATACACCTGCCTCCCCGGGTCCTGAACCTTCATGGGTCGGGAACATCACAACCAGGTTGTGTTCTCTGGTGCGTCGCTGCAGCCAGCATCCGGTTGCTTGTGGCCACTGTCCGACACCTTTTCTCTCTTGGTGCTTGTTGCTGATTTTCGCTCATTCTATACAGTTAGGTTTCCAAATTTTGACGTACCGCTTTTGGTCTGCAGCAATTGGTGTTGAGGCGCGGGGGTCTCACCCTCCCGCATTTTGTATTGTTGGGATTTATCCTTTACCATTCTCCCACTAGCAATGGAGATGGCAAACGTAAGTCCCTGGGGTTCTGAAAAGTGTGTGCCCTCCAAAGTCACTTTTTTGAAATGTTTATCTAGTTATATATTAGGCCCCACGACTTTTTGTTCAACGTGGGCAGGGGGGGGGGGTCCCTTTTTTCCCCCCGATAAGACTAGTTGAGAGCCTTTTAAATTCTCGACCCGGGCTCTTAAGATGTGTGGAGAGCCGACCGACCTCTAGGCGGCTTTTTAGGGCCCGACAGCGCCGTTTTTTTATAATGCATTTAGTGCCGGTCAAAGCTAGGTGGTGGTTTGTTTGGTCATGGCCCTGAAGCTGGGGCCCCATGACCACTACTTGAAACCAGGTTCTCTCCTCCAAACCCATTATGCACAGATAATTATACAACTATAACAAAAACTATGAACAACTATTGTCTTATAGAGACCTTTCAGGGTTTGTCGGCAGCTGTTACCAACATCTAAACTCGCTGAATGATGAAGTACCTATGACGGTATTATAAGCAGTAGTGAACTTTAAAAAAAAAACTAATGTAAAGTCTGTTCAATCAGCCACAAGGAACAAAGAAGGTCTTTTTTTTATAATGGAAACTTTTATTACGAACCAATTGATCGCATCCGTCCGATGGGTTACTTGAGTTGCACGCCGGAAACTTCTGTTTGCACTCTGCATTTTGTTTTATGATATCATATTCCAAAGATAGTAGAGTGGGCCTCTATGTGATACTGTAGACAAGATGTCCCAGATACTAGATTATTTAAGAGAGATTTGCTAGAAGTCGTATTTTCAATGGGGCTAAGTAGAACAGGTGCCGAAAGTCATTGAGGATGTGGCAGGAGCAAGGGCTGATGCATAAAATTGTTATAAAAAACACATTTTGATTAACTCGTTATAAAGGGCTCTTCAACTATTCCTGGCTGTTCCACAGATTGACAGTTATCATAGTAAAAAAGACCTGTCCCTTCGGTGATAAACCTGTTTTCTCCCAGACGGAGGACCGTGCCCCTCATTTTGATTTGAATATAATCGGAACAACTTTCACCATATTTTTGTAGGACATCATTTTTTAAATTAATCATGTCTCGTAGTGTCTCTTGTTGAAACCCTCTCCCGTTCAGGGCATCTTTTATGACCGGAGCCAGACTAGCATCATCTTCCAGGTGAGGCCGAACCAATGCTTGCGACAGTGGTAAGTCTTACATTTCCTATCTCCGAGCGTCTCATTCCCCCTGCTACATGACACGTCTTGCTGCTTTGAGGTTGTAGGTTAAATTGCGAGAAAGGGAACAGACGCCAGAACGGAAAAGAAGGACCCCTCTCTTCAGCAAAAAGTATCGATGTGTGCTTAGCATGCAAGTTCAAAGCAGTAACAAAGTGGCATTAGGGTAGAATACATCTAAACAACATTACAGTAATTGATGAGCCCAGCCATTATTTACTTAAACGTGGTGGTGAAAAGCATACATTTTGTTGCATATTAAATCACCATACTGAAAAGCTATCTTACACCCCCCCACAAGTTTGCAGTTACAGATATACTTCTACATAGTAAGCCAGTGGGGCAATGTTTTTCTTTTATTTCCCTACCAGCACATCGAAAACGTCCTATAACTATAATATACTACACAATTTAATTAAAGTACCGTTCACTCCAAACAAGAAGTCTACCTTTTTGATGCGTCCCTTGGGCTCCAAAACCAAAAATCCAGTCCAATCTTGTAGACCTTATACTTCCTTGGCGTTTCTTTTTTTGTTACAAATTATCTAACAAAACTTACGACTAGGGCACGAACGCTTATTGCTGTGCCACACTTTTCTGTCCTACTTTGCAAGTGAGCGATGGGGCTTACAATTATCGGGTCCGCGACCGCCATATTTCGTCAGGTTTCACGAGATTTCCGATTCGGCCGCATTTTACAAGAGGTTAGTGGTGCAGCGATGATTTGGCCGCATCGGTTGCCGGCTTTGTCCCGCGACCATAATGGGGAGGCGGCAGGTATTTAACGGCCAACGCGCGGATTTACCCATCCGTAATTGTGCGCAAGGACAATGCACTTACCAGCCCGGGAAGGAAGAAGGTGCAATCGGCGCGACTTCCTCAGGACACATGCAGATCTCGGCTGCGCAGAGGTTGGTGAATCGCACCGGATTTCATCTTCGTCGGATCGGGGATCGCGACAGGACCGGGTAAGTAAATGTGCCCCAACGTCTTTGGATCTTGCACATGTGGTAAGACGGTTGCCCGTTTAGTGCGGCGTGTCTACTGTGGCAAACACGACAGAAAAAATTGAGCTTAAAGGAGCATGGGGTGCTAAGTAGGAGTTTGCGCACATTTATACAGTGGCTCCACAGGAATGTGCAAACGCTATTTGTTAAAGGGTGAACCTAACAAAGTGTGTACATTCCGAGCACTGAGGGGGCACCAGTATGTAATAACTGACCGCACCGCACCTTCATGAGGACAGGAGGCAAAGTGCACATGTGAGTTTAAACGGCTTTGGAGAAATGTGGTCCATTTGCACAACGTTTTGTAAAAAGAACATGGTTTTCGTTTCTTCAAAATTACATTAAAGTTTCTGTTTCAACATAAAGATCCCACTACCTTGCCTTGCATTAAACTCTTGCCTAAGGGGCTGGTCTTGTTTATGTCATCGCGTGACATCATTCACCAATTTGTGGTTTTGTGGCAGTATTCTGTTACTTTTGATATTGACATTTCTATTTTCTTCATGACTTCCAACTAGGAATGTAATTTAAGGAGGCCCCACACAAAATATTTAGTTTTTGACTTATCCAAAGCATACAGTATACGGTTTGCCAAATTTGTACAGATAGGCTCTTGTTATGGCGTTACTATATTGAGTGATAGGGAAACTCTGCCACCACTTGGTGTTTTTATTTCCCAAAGCTGTTTTTTTGTATTGCTATTATTTCTTTCTTTTTGTTATACAGGCGTTCCCCTACTTAGGAAAACCAGATGACAGAGACCCCTTTAAAGACGACCTGTGCTTCAGCTTTTGCTTATGTGTATATGGGGATTGATTTTTATGGTTCTGCACCTGATTCAAGCGGTTTTCAGGGCTTCAGGCGAATGTGTAGGGCCTAGGAGTGGAAAAACAAGAACGGCTTACCTTCACGCTGGCAGTGCTATGCTACAGGTACGTATGCGTCACCGGTACACGGTTGGAGTGGTGGAGGTTTCTGGACCACAGGACACCAACCAAAAACGAAAAGACCAAAAAGGACTGCAGTGGTGGGAGGGACCAGGGGCTGGAGCTGGCGTAAGGCATGCTTCCATTTTTGGTCACCGCAAGCCCCCAGCCCCACTGAGGTTTTTCAAGAATTACTGCAAACACCAATTTTGTAGTGTTACAATGGTTATTAAAACTGACTTCTGGTGCATGTCTAGAGCTAGAGTACTGTACATTTTAAATAGGCGACCCATCAATAGCACACAATCAATATAGTGAAAGTGAGTGAAGCCAAAGAAATTTCCTGTTGGAGTTGGTGCTATCATTTCAGGAATCTATAGAACAAATAAATACCCTTTAGTGATACAATAACTCTCGTAATAGGGACAGACATAGACTGATATCGATCTAGCACTACTTTTACTTCCATTTAAGTGGATCTCCATTCAATAGCATGAGCTTTTTGAAACATACTTCACTGGTATTGTTCTTGACAGTACAACGACATGGTATATCATGGGCCTTTTGTCTTTTTTTTTTTTGTACCTCATGCGATGCATTCCACAATTGTAAAAAAGCCGAAAGACAAATGCTTCTCTTTTACACAAAGACGGTTGGGAGAAAATAATCACGGACACTGGTTTTAAATCCATAGAACGGCGACCCAGAATAGGACGTGAAGCCGTAAGGATACACATCAGCACCAAAACAGTTTTTCTTCGGCATCTCAGCCGTTTGGGATTGGTCGGGTTGGAACACGGGACGGTTTTATTTTTAAAACCACATTGTCTGGAGATCTGGCGTAGATAAAGTCATTGTAAACACTGGACCCAAAAACTCAATGGCACAGAAAATAAAAGAAAATAAATAAGATTATAATAGATCCGTGTCAACTGGCCAAATCTGACAGAAAAAATATCTTTTATTGTTAATTCCCAGTAAGATACGGATTCCGTAGCCAAAGTATGTGAAGGGATGGCGAGAGTAACGAGATAATCCAGACAAAAGCAATCAGAAAGGAGGCGGTTTGGTAATTAATTTGTTCGGGTTTCAGAGGATGTACTAATGGCCATAGTACTGTAAGAAATAAGGAAATGATAAGAAACATACAATATTAGAAGATTGTCCAATTTGTTCTCATACAAATATACGGCGAAAAATAACAATCATGTGACGCGAGGCACAGTCGCAATAAAAGGTTAAAAGCTAAAATTAATGTAAGTAAAAAAACATTTTCTGGATTATGTTGTAATAAACCCCATTTCAGTACTTCATAATAGGCGTCTTGGAAGTTGGCGTTTCCAGCTTATTTCTAACCTAACACTATCAAGAGATCGGCGTGGTCCCATGAGAGTTATTAAGAAAGACATTATATTCCACGCTAAACTCTGTCAGGGGAGGAGTAATTCAAATGATGAAATGAAGATGAAAATAAAATCAAGCCTACTCACTTTGGTAGGACAAACCAGGTGGTATATCAACTTAAAGTTTGCAAGCGTTCAGGAAATGCGTAGTATCTTATGTAGTCAAATACATCGTTGAATTAATATGTTGCCTAAAAGTCGTCTAGTACGTTGCAATCCTGTATTTGGAAAGCGGGACTTGTGATACACCACCATTAACTTTCTTGCTGCACACATCTGACATCTGAATAACATTGAGCTAGTATCCAGGACACCGGAGAAAGAACAGTCTGCTCGACGCATGAAGCCTCAGGACTGTAAGTGCACTTATTATTTTTTAACGGACTATTTCCTCAATCCCTAGAGGACTTTGTGTTATGTCCATTA
Organism: Engystomops pustulosus; assembly: GCA_019512145.1. NCBI lineage: Eukaryota > Metazoa > Chordata > Amphibia > Anura > Leptodactylidae > Engystomops > Engystomops pustulosus. The sequence goes on from CM033643.1 coordinate 201,732,753, forward strand.
GATTTTATTGATCATTACATAATCTGTGTGTTGGTTTCCATGTGAAGTGTATATCTACGGTTTATATGAATATGCTAAGGTTGACCAACCATTACGGTTGTTGATCCCGATTTGCATGGAAGACTCAAATAGGTTGACAACAAAATAAAAGTGGCGTTATTGTAAAGTGTAATCAGTGACACTACCCCTCTCCATCAATCTTGGAACAGTTAAAACAAAGGATATATGAGAGGTAAAATATATGAATGCAATATGCATGCCATGCCGTAGGGCATTTTAAAACAATGGACTGGTCGGGCTTAAGTCCAAAAATGAAGTATCAGAAGAGTGAAAAGACCAAAAACACGTCTCTATCTGAAAGAAAATCACGCAGCCAGCGCCCAAAAGGCCATCACTGGTCGGGTTTCCTACGCGACCTCCCTCCCCAATGTATGTTAATCATCTACTTTTGGTAGGTAAGCATGGTTGTACCAAATAAAGAGAAGAAGAGTTTGGAAGATCGATGAGTGCGTGTCTACTTTTCACATCTTTTCTTTTTTTCTTGGATCACTGTATGATAAGTTGAGATTATACTATGTGTGAAGTATGGAAAGGTGATTGATTATTTTTAGAACATAATCCAGAAAATTGTTTCTAACTTACATATTTCTCTATTAACATTTTTTGTTACTGGACTAAAATGGTGGCAACCTTATATTATTATTATTTTTTTTCTCCGTTTTGGGGTGCGGGATCACGAGCTATGTTTTAGACGTAGGGAATCGAATAGGTGAGTGAAAATCTTCTATGATCTAGACTTAACGATCTGCTGATCACTTTGTAGGTCTGGCTTTTAAGCTATTTTTACTCTCTATGATTAGGAACTGTGGTTTGTGAAAAACATTGATAGGAAAATAACATTCACAATAAATGATAAGTTATACACACTTACAAATCACTACATCCCGCTCACTAGTTTCTACTTTTGCTCCCTCCGACAGACTACAGCTTAGCCAATGGACCGAGTGGTTCATTAGTTACACACGATTGGCTGTTGTGGACATTTCCTGTGAATGATAGAAAACCGGCGGTATAACTGACCTCCCAGAATGGTGAGCTGCCAGTATGGTTGTGTCGAATATGGACTTTTTTACTATAAGGCAGTCCGGGTTAAATATAAGATAGGGTTGTAGGGTTGTTATTAAGTTAAATGTGAATTGGTCTATTTATCATTGTAATGCAGCCAGAACTTTTTTGGTATCTGTGCAAATTGGATTGAAATGTTGGATTGTATAAGGAAATCAGGATTAAATAAATCGTATTAAGCAGCCAGTGAAACCTGTTACAGTTGTTTATTGTAGCTAGACTAATGTACAATAAATTACCAATCTCCAGAGGTGCGTTTGTAACTAGGGGTCGTATGTAAGTGAGTGTTTTAAGTAGGGGGACGTCTGGATTATACCCATCAGATTTATTTTAAAACAGACCAGCTAGATTCAACCCTTAATGGGTTTGTGGTGTCCGGTAATGTTTGATCCGCGTTGTTGAGTCATTTGGGAAAAAAAAGTTCATTGAGTGTAATTGTTGAATGTATACTCTTTTTGTTTCTTTTATTCATTTATTTATTTTGAAATATGACAATTTACAATGAACATTTTTTTTCCAAAGGACTCAAACGCTGATCATAAACAGAAACCCATTAACACGGACCAGAAACCCATTAAGGGTTGTCTAGCTGGGTTTTTCAGATAAAAATCTGAATGGTATAATATAGTAAAAAAAAAGTAATATTCACACCACAAATGACGCCTGTATAGTAAAAAAAAGTCATATTCACACCACCAATGACTGGCAGCTCCCATTCTGGGAGGTCAGTTATACTTCCTGTTTTCTATCAATGCACAGGAAATGACCACACAGCCAATCAGTGGATGTAATAATGAACCAACCCGTCCATTGGCTAAGCTGTTATGTCTGTCTGGAGGGAGCAAAAGTAGAAACTAGTGAATAACTTGATTGGTAGGGGATTTGTAAAGTGTGTATAACTTATCATGTTATTGGAAAGTTATTTTCTATCAATTTTTTTCAACAAACAACGATGTTCACTAATCATAGGGAGGTAAAAGCTAAAAGCCAGACCTACAGTGATCAGCAGATCGTTAATTCTAAGATCTATAGAGAAATTTCACTCATCTATTTCAATTCCCTACTGTCCTAAACAATAGGCTCGTTATCCCGAACCCCAAAACGGAGAAAAAAATAATATAATGTTGGCACATTTAGTACAGTAACAAAAAAATGTTTAATAGATAAAATATGTAAGTTAGAAACTATTTCTGGATTATGTTATAATATACATCACATTTCATACCAATTGTGTTATCCCTACGTCATGGCAGCATATTGCATTCAATATATTTTACCTCTTCATATATCCTGTGTTTTACTGTGCCAAGATTTTGGGAGAGGGGTAGTGTCAATGAAAGCACACTACTATGCCAGATGAGATGACACTGAGTTAGTGCCTAATTGAAATCCAACCCCTACTAAATTTTCCCACTTCGGTCTTTGCTATGGATATGTGCGTCACTAAGCGCAGAACACAGCGGTCGCAAGTCTCACTACAAATTGCTCAGAATTGGCTAGTACATGCACTGCAGAAAGTACAGCCACCAGCAGATCAACCAGAAATCAAATATATAGAACGCTACTGTATGCGTAAGTAAGCTCTTTGTATTCTCCTATGGCTATTTTCTAGCCAAGTATCAAAGCACACTACTATGCCAGATGAGATGACACTGAGTTAGTGCCTAATTGAAATCCAACCCCTACTAAATCTTCCCACTTCGGTCTTTGCTATGGATATGTGTGCCACTAAGAGCTAAACACAACGGTAGCAAGTCCCCCTGCGAATTCCTCACTCCTCACAAAATGGTACTAGATGCAAATTAAAATAAAAAAAGTAGAACGTTATTGTAGCCCTAAGAAGGGCTGTTGGGTTCTTTGAGAATCACTCCTGCCTAACAGTAAGCTAATAGAACACCCTAACGCTTTCCCTGACCAGCAGCAGCTCTCTCCCTAGCGGCATCCAGACACAGAATGATCCGAGCAGCGCGGGCAGCGGCTAGTCTATCCCAGGGTCACCTGATCTGGCCAGCCAACCACTGCTATCCACGTGTAAGGGTACCACGTCATGCTGGGTGGAGTGCAGAGTCTCCTGGCTTGTGATTGGCTCTGTTTCTGGCCGCCAAAAAGCAAAACGGCGGGAGCTGCCATTTTCTCGAGCGGGCGAAGTATTCGTCCGAGCAACGAGCAGTTTCGAGTACCCTAATGCTCGACCGAGCATCAAGCTCGGACGAGCATGTTCGCTCATCTCTAGTCGTGACGCAACATCGGAAGCCTAAGGCCATGTTCCTATTTTTGGTGCATGGGGGGTGCAGTAGAGCCACAACATATTCATCAAATGATTATCCCCATAGAATTCAATAAGTCTAATCAACACGTGCCTGGAGATAAGGGAATCTGTGCCTGATCCTACACCATCTCCAAAAAAGTATCACAATCCTTTCTAACTCGTAAAGCCTCATAGAGCCCGGGCCCTTGGTTGGGTCAGGGATTTTAGATCCTCGGATACACAGGGTAGAGCTCGGTACTGCTGTCTATGGTTTGATTCCTCATCATGGCTCTAGCTTTCTAGAATCAACATGCCAAAACCTTCCACAGAACAAGGAAAAGCCACGGGCCCCGGCCAGGTCAGAGTCCATGACCCAAAAAATGAGGAACTTGACTTGTGGCCACTGTAGATGGCTGTAAATATTGGAAAGTAGATGGCTCTCCAGTAATTTCCCACTGAGACTTCAATAGACCTGGAACAGCTATGGTCACAGGCCGGGCCAGAGTTCCAGGACTTCTAACAGGACTTCTAACTGTTGGCCATAGGAAGAGACTTTCGAGTAGTAGCAGGACAGCTTTTCCGGTCCAGCAAACCGCTATATTACCATGAGTCTGGAAACTGATCCCTGGTCTTCAGGTTTCACTTTTTGCCATATCTAAATATTAATATCCAAATAGATAGTCCCCCGAACATCTACACAGATAAATCCTACCAACATGCACATAGATAGAACCTACTAAGTTCTACATATAAAGATCCTACCAGCATCTGCAGACATAAAGTCCACCAACATCTACACCGATAGATCCCACCAATATCCACATATATAGATCCTACTAACTTCTACACCGATAGATCCCACCAACATCTACACCGATAGATCCCACCAATATCCACATATATAGATCCTACTAACTTCTACACCGATAGATCCTACTAACATCTACACAGATAAATCCTACCAACATGTACATAGATAGAACCTACTAAGTTCTACATATGTATACTCTTTTTGTTTCTTTTATTCATTTATTTATTTTGAAATATCACAATTTACAATGAACATTTTTTTCCCAAATGACTCAAACGCTGATCATAAACATTACGGACCACAAACCCATTAAGGGTTGTCTAGCTGGGTTTTTAAAATAAAAATCTGAATGGTATAATACAGACGGTCCCCTACTTAAGAACACTCAACTTACATACGACCCCTAGTTACAAACGGACCTCTGGATATTGGTAATTTATTGTACTTTAGTCCTAGGCTACAATAAACAACTGTAACAGGTTATCACCGTGGCTGCTTAATAAGATTTATTTTAATCCTGATTTTTATGACAATCCAACATGTTACAATCCAATTTGCACAGAACCAAAAAGTTCTGGCGATACAATGATAAATAGACCAATTCACATTTAACTTAATAACAACCCTACAGACCCTATCTTATATGTAACCCGGGGACTGCCTGTATAGTAAAAAAAAGTCATATTCACACCACCAATGACTGGCAGCTCCCATTCTGGGAGGTCAGTTATACTTCCTGTTTTCTATCAATGCACAGGAAATGACCACACAGCCAATCAGTGGATGTAATAATGAACCAACTCGTCCATTGGCTAAGCTGTTATGTCTGTCTGGAGGGAAGCAAAAGTAGAAACTAGTGAATAACTTGATTGGTAGGGGATTTGTAAAGTGTGTATAACTTATCATGTTATTTGAATGTTATTTTCTATCAATTTTTTTCAACAAACAACGATGTTCACTAATCATAGGGAGGTAAAAGCTAAAAGCCAGACCTACAGTGATCAGCAGATCGTTAAGTCTAAGATCTATAGAGAAATTTCACTCATCTATTTCGATTCCCTACTGTCCTAAACAATAGGCTCGTGATCCCGAACCCCAAAACGGAGAAAAAAATAATATAATGTTGCCACATTTAGTACAGTAACAAAAAAATGTTTAATAGATAAAATATGTAAGTTAGAAACAATTTCTGGATTATGTTATAATATACATCACATTTCATACTTCAAAAATAGTATAATCTCAACTATATCAGACAAGATACAAAGAGAAAAAAGAAAAAGATGTAGAAAAGTAGACAGCACTCATCGATCTTCCAAAATCTTCTTCTCTTTATTTGGTAAAAAATGCTTACCTACAAAAAGGAGATGAATTACACGATGGGGGAGGGAGGTCGCGTAGGAAGCCCAGACCTAGGTGATGGCCGTTTTGCGCTGGCTGTGTTTTTCTTTCAGATAGAGGACGTGTTTTTGTCTTTTACTCTTCTGGATACTTTCATTTTTGGACTTAAAGCACCACCAGTCCAATTGTGTTATCCCTACGTCATGGCAGCATATTGCATTCAATATATTTTACCTCTTCATATATCCTGTGTTTTACTGTGCCAAGATTTTGGGAGAGGGGTAGTGTCAATGAATTACATTTACAATACGCCACTTATTTTTTGTCAACCTATTTGAGGTCTATGCAAATCGGTATTTCAACAAACCGTATATGGTTGGTCAACCTTAGCATATTCATATAAACCGTATATATACAACTTTCACAATGTAAACACAACACACAGATTATGTAAATGATCAATAAAATATAATGGACAATAAAACAAAGTCTCTGGGAGTGAGAAATAGTCCTTTAAAAATAAGTAAGTGCACTTACAGTCCTGAGGGCTTCATGCTTCGAGAAGAGCTGTTGCTTCTCCGGTGTCCGGAGTAAATAGCTGCAATGTTGTTCAGATGTCAGATGTGTGCAAGCAAGAAAGTAAATGGGTGGTGTATCACAAGTCCCAGCTTTCCAAATAACATGGATTGCAACGTACTAGACGACGTATTAGGCAACATATTCACCATGTATTGAGCTACATAAGAGACTAAAGGCATTGTACTGAACAGCTTGCAAACTTTAAGTTGAAATACCTGGTTGTCTACCAAAAGGTGAGTGCGTGATTTTATGTTTTCATCATTTGAATATACTCCTCCCACTTGACAGAGTTGCTGGATATAAAGGTCTTCTTAATAACTCTGATGGACCGGCCGATCCTATTGATAGTGTTATGTTAGAAATAAGCTGAACGTGCTTCCAAGACGCCTATTAGTGAAGTATGAAATGGGGTGTATTACAACATAATCCAGAAAATGTTTTTTTACTTACATATTTTATCTATTTAACCTTTTATTGGTACTGTGCCTGCGTCAACATTATATTGTTTATTTTTCGCCGTATATGTGTATGAGAAACAAATATGGACAGAATCTTCTAATATTGTATGTTTCTCATCATTTCCTTATTTCTTACAGGTACTTGGCCATAGTACATCCTTTGAAACCACGAATGAATTACCAAACTGCCTCCTTTCTGATTGCTTTGGTCTGGATTATCTCGTTACTCATCGCCATCCCTTCAGCATACTTTGCTACAGAATCCGTACTCTTTACTGTGGATAAACAAGAAAAGATATTTTGCGGTCAGATTTGGCCAGTTGACCAACGGATCTATTATAAATCTTATTTTCTTTTCATTTTTGCCATTGAGTTTGTTGGTCCAGTGTTTACAATGACTTTATGCTACGCCAGGATCTCCAGAGAACTGTGGTTTAAAACCGTTCCCGGGTTCCAGACCGAGCAAATCCGCAAACGGCTGAGATGCCGAAGAAAAACTGTTTTGGTGCTGATGTGTATCCTCACAGCTTACGTCTTGTGCTGGGCTCCGTTCTATGGATTTACCATTGTCCGTGATTTTTTCCCAACCGTTTTTGTAAAAGAGAAGCATTTTCTTTCGGCTTTTTACATTGTGGAATGCATCGCCATGAGTAACAGCATGATAAATACCATGTGCTTTGTGACTGTCAAGAACAATACCATGAAGTATTTCAAAAAGATCATGCTATTGAAATGGAGATCCACTTATAATGGAAGTAAAAGTAGTGCTGAGATCGATATCAAGTCTAGTGCTGTGCCTATTACGGAAGAGGTTGATTGTATCAAGCTAAAGTAATTTATTTGTAATGATAGATTCCTGAAATGATAGCACCACTCCAAACATTAAATTTACTGGTTGGCTTCACTCACTTTCATATATTGATCTGGTGCTATTGATGGTCGCCTATTTAAATGTACATGTACTCTAGCTCTAGACATCTAATGTCTGATGCCACCAGAAAGGTCAGTTATTATCCATTGTAACAACTACAAAATTAAAGTGGTTTTGCAGTAATTCTGGAAAACCTCATGGGGGCTGCGGTGACCAAAAAATGGAAGCATGCTTACCCAGCTCCAGCAAATGGTCCCTCCACCACTGCAGTACTTTTGGTCTTTCTTTTGGTTGGTGTCCTGTGGTCCAAGGAAACCTCCACAACTCCAAGCCGGGTACCGGATGAAAGCCATAAGTACCTGAGCATAGCAATGCTAGGGTGCGTACGCTTTCTTGTTTTTTTGCCACTCCTAGGCCCTACACAGTTCTCCTGAATCCCTGGAAAACCCTTGAAGCATGTGCAGAACCATAAAAATCCCCATATACACATAAAGCAAAAGAGAAGTACAGGTCCGTCTTTAACTAGGGGTCATCTGTAAGTCGAGTTTCCTTAAGTAGGGGACCGCCTGTATTAACAAAAAGAAAGAAATAATAGCAATACAAAAATAAAGCTTTGAAATAAAAACACCAAAGTGGTGGGCAGAGTTTCACTATCACTAAATATAGTAAAGCCATAACAAGGAGACTATCTGTACAAAATTTGCACCGTATACTGTACCTTTTGGATAAGTCAAAGAAACCAAATATTTTGTGGGAGGCCTCCTTAAATTATATTCCTAGTTAGGAAAAGTCATGAAGAAAAATAGAAATGTACAAATATCCAAAAGTACAGAATATTGCAACAAACTACAAATTGTAAATGAAGTCACGCGATGACATAACAAGACCACCCCTTATGTCAAGAGTTTATGCAAGGGCAGGTAGTGGGAGCTTTATGTTGAATATAAAACAGAAACTTTATGTCAATTTCTGAAGAACAGAAACCAAGTTTTACAAAACGTTGAGTCATGGACCACATTTATCAAAAGTAGTATAAACCGCACAATTGGGGGTCATTTACTAAGGGCCCGATTCGCGTTTTTGCGACGGGTTAACCGAATTTTTCAGTTTTGCGCCGATTTTCCCTGTATTGCCCCGGGATTTCAGCGCACGCGATCGGATTGTGGCCGTACGAAAACCCGACGGATTCGGAGAAGCCCCCCAATAAAAAAAAAAACGTGGACACGCGCTTACCTTCACCCGGCAATGGATCGTGAACTCCAGCGGACCTCGGCGGATTTCTCAGCGACACCCGGTGGACGTCGGAGGAACTGCCTTAGTGAATCGCCGGAAGACCCGAATCCACCGCAGAGAACGCGCCGCTGGATCGCGAATGGACCGTGTAAGTAAATCTGCCCCAATGTGCACTTTCCTTCATGAATGTGCAGGGTGGGGCAGATTATTAAATGCACAGTCTTCAATTATCTTGTGCAGTGCTCGGGAAGTGTACACCAACTTTTTTAAGGTGCACCTTTAACAAATAGCGTTTGACACAATTCTGTGGGGCCATCAAATATAGGGTATTAAAATATTGGAGCCATTAAATATAGGGTATTAAAATATTGGAGCTGGATTTTGTTTTGGAGCCCAATGGACTCAGCAAAAAGTAGACTTCTTGTTTGGAGTGGAACTGTACTGTAATGTAAATTGTGTAGTATATTATATTATATGAACTTTTTCGATGTGCTGGATGTGAAAGAAAAGAAAAACATTTCCCCACTTGCTTACTATGTATTGAATGTATATCTGTAACTTGCACTGTGTAAGATATCTTTTCAGTATGGTGGATTTAATTGCAAAAAAATGTATGCTTTTCACCAACCATGTTTAAGTAAATATGGTCTCATCAATTACTGTATGTCGTTTAGATTTATTATACCCTAAATGCCACTATTTTACTGCTTATTGAACTTGCATGCTAGCACTACATCGATATATGCAATGTCAATAAGCTGCCTCTAAAGCCAGCAAGATCTTGTCATGTATCAAAAGTGGTATGGACTCTCGGGATAGGGATGTAATATTACCACTGTACAAGGCATTGGTTCGGCCTCACCTGGAATATGCTGTCCAGTTCTGAGCTCCGGTCCATAAAAAAGTTGCCCTGGAATTGGAGAGGGTTCAACAAAGAGACGACTATGAGGGGACATGATTAATTTAAATAAATATATGAATGATCCATACAAAAAATATGGGGGAAAGTTGTTCCAGATTAAATAAAATCAAAAGACGAGGAGGCACTGTCTCCGTCTGGAGAAAACAAGGTTTAATCACCAGAGGCGACAGGGCTTTTTTTTTACTATGAGACCTGTCAATCTGTGGAAAAGCCAGGAATGGTGACAGAGCCCCTTTAATAAGAGGGTTAATCATAGGAAATGTGTTTCTATAATAATTTATATGCATCAGCCCTTCTCCTGCCAAATACTCAATGACTTCTCTGCACCTGTTCTTACTAAGCACCATTGAAAATACTTACTTCTAATAAAATCCTTAAATACATCTACCGTAGTATCTGGGGACAATCTGTAGTCTACAAGTATCACATGAGAGCCCACACTACTATCTTTGGAATATGATATCATAAAAAAAAACTGGATAGTGCAAACAGAAGTTTCCGGCTGTGCAACTCAGAAGTAACCCAAGACTACGGATGACATCAAGTGAACCTTCTTTGTTCAGTGCGTGGCTCAATATGAACAGAAACTTTACAGTAGGTTTTTTTTTAATATCCAATTAGCTATTTCTGGGGCCAATGCTTGCTTATAATAGACATTTGGCTTACTTCATCAAGTAGATTTGGTTGCAGTTGACTTATCTCCCCTTGGAACCGAGGATTCCAAAATACCTCTATCCCCCAAATCTGCCGACAAGCCCTGAAATGTCTGTATAGACAATAGTTGTCTATAAAGGCAGTCCCTGGGTTACATACAAGATAGGGTCTGTAAGTTTGTTCTTAAGTTGAATTTGTGACAATTGGAGTTTCAACATTTTTTTGCTGTAATGGGACCAATGATTATCAATAAAGCTCCATTACAGACACCTTACAGATGATCATTGCAGTTTGGGACTAAACTAAAGCATCCAGAGAGCTTCACCAGAGGTCACAGTGGGCAGATGGGTCCGTCTGTAACTATGGGTCGTCTGTAAGTCGGGTGTCCTTAAGTAGGGGACCGCCTGTAGTTGATATAGTTGTAAAATTATCTGGTTGAATGAATGGTGTTGGAGAAGAGAATCTGGTTACAGTAGTGGATATGGGTGGCCCAAGGTTTCAAGGGGGCCATGACCAAACAAACCACCCACCTAGCTTGACACTGCACTAAAAGCATAATAAAAAGATAGAGCTCCAGTCCTTAAATATCCTGATACAGGTGTGCCAGCTCCCCACATACACATTTATAAGAGCCCTTCTACAACCTTTAAAGGTTGTCCAAAGGTCCTTAAACTGCAGAAATAGAAGCCGAAAGAAGGGATCCCCCCTCCCACTTTTACAAAAAGGCTTGCTTCCATAGATAGGCACTCTTCAACGTGTTGGAAGCATATATATGTTCAGAATGTCTTCATTGTCGGGGTTGTGCTTAGAAATATTTTTTATAGTATTTTTATTAGTGATAAGCGGGCCTGTACAAATTCAGGTTCGGACAGACCTGTGACCCCCCAACAGTGACACCCCTGATCGTTGCCAACAATAGCAATAGCAAACCATCAGCAGCACAACTAGATCCATGTGACTCCACACACTGACATGAGGTAGAAACTAGATTCTACAAAATGGTGGCGCCCTGTGCTGTTGCCATACTCGTGGTGGGCGCCCATGTTTTAGACATTAAAATGCAACTTTGCCAGTGGCATTTAAAGAGTTAATGCCAGAACTGATCGCAGAATTTTGCGTTTCGGGTTTCTCATCACTATTTTTTATTTATTAATTTTTTTCCCACTGTGGTTAACAGACCTGGGAGCTTTCACTAGGTCAGGGGCAATCCTTCCAGTAACAGAGGATTACAGGGTGATGGCAGAGGCAAATAAAATGCTGTACATGAACATGTAGACCTTTCCAGATAGTTGGGGAAAGGACTTAAAGGACTGTCCGGCAGCAGCCAGAAGAATAAAGACGCGGGAGCCAGAGGTGAGTATAGGTTTATTTTTTTACCAGCAGCAAATAGATTGTGGCGGCTGGGGGCATTATACAAAATAATGAATGATGGAGGGGCATTATACAAAATAATGAATGATGGAGGGGCATTATACAAAATAATGAATGATGGAGGGGCATTATACAAAATAATGAATAATGGAGGGGCATTATACAAAATAATTAATGATGGAGGGGCATCAGAAAATAATTAATGATGGAGGGGCATCAGAAAATAATTAATGATGGATGGGGCATCAGAAAATAATTAATGGTGGAGGGGCATCAGAAAGTAATTAATGGTGGAGGGGCATCAGGAAATAATTAATGGTGGAGGGGCAGCGTAGGAAATAATTAATGGTGTGGGGCAGCATAGGAAATAATTATGAGGGGCAGTCTAGTAATTAATGGGGGGGGGAGGCAGCATTATTCAATAATTAATGGAGGGGGGTCCCCGTATATTTCAAAATTAATTGACCCAATTAATTAATTAATTGGGCCAATATATAAAATAGTTCACGAGGGGGTGCAGTATATTAAATAATTAATTGAGGGGGGCCCAGTGTATTACGGATGCGGTCACATATACCGCTATTTATTTTTAAACTTTAGTCCGGCCCTCCAACGGTCTGAGAGGGACAGTGAACAGCCCCATATGTAAAGAGTTTGGGGACCCCTGACTTAAAGGATAATAGGGTCCAGTGTACTAAATTTGCCCCCCCCCCCCCCCCTAACGATACAATTGCTGCAAGTAGAAAATTGGTGAACAAGCAATCCCAGCATGCACACAAACACACAACCGAAAATGAATACAGGAGGAGGGCATTAGGGAGGAAAGAAATAATGGGAAACAACCAGAGCAGATCCTCAAAACACTGACAATTAAATAAACAAAGACAAAGGGGAACAGACAGAAAAGTGATGAGAAAATACAGGGGAACAGACAAACTTCACAGAATCTCTCACCACCATCAAAGAAACAAGCTACATAGCAAGTAAAGATATTCCTACAGAACAGAGCCAGGGATAAGCTGCAGATACAACAATACCTAGCAAATACTTAAAGACAAAACCAGCATTAAATGGAGCCTGATAGGGTAATACAAATTAATACAGCTGGGACCTAAAATCGCCAACATAAAACAATCAGGCTACATAGCACAGTTATAGAAAATTGAGTAGAAAGTCCACAGGACTCCGGTTCAAATCCTGACACTTATTTAGATACCGCAGTCACTAAGATTGTGGGCTCTTAAGAGTTAACCGCTAGTTCCAATCTTCTACCCAGAAGGGTGTAAATTAATGCCTTTCGTATGACGTCCCCTCGCCCTCCCATGCTCCCTGCATTGGAAAGGGAGGTGTGAGGGTGTGCATAATTAGCAGTCCAAAGTGCCGGACATCCTGTCCCTGTGCTCCATGCTGCTAATTATAAGTTTGTTTTCTAGGTGATCCCAATGTGTCAAGATTATCAAAGGACAGGGTGGGGATCAAGATGAGCAATGGTGAGTATTTGTAGGTTTTTCATGTTTTTGCAAATCTGTTTTGTATACATGGTCTTCAATGGGGGATGAAGGCACAAATTGAATTATTGCTAAAGAACATTTTCCTAGGCGCCCCCTCTACATTGTACTTGATGAAGTGGGCACCTGCCACATGACTACCATAGTAGTGACTACAAGTCTCCAATGTTTGGAAAGAAGAATTTTGAATTAATGAAATATACCAGTAGAAAAAGTGACCTAAAACTTTACAGTTAAAGGGGATATCCGGGTTTAACAAAAAAATAACTTAGGGCTGGGCTGGGGCGGGCTATTTAAAAAAAAATAAATGTGTACTTACCTCCTCCGGTGCTGCTCATGTCCCGCGCCATGGTCCGTCTGATCCGACACCATCTCCCAGCGCCCTACAATGCTAAGCGATAGGGACAGATGGGAGTGGCTAGCCACATCGGCCGACCGGAAGCTCCCTGGGTGCGGCTTCTGTGCCCCTGTAAATAAAAATGGATGGACCACAACGCGGGACATCAGCAGCGCCAGAGGAGGTAAGTACACATTTATTTATTTTTTAAATAGCTCAGCCACCCCAATCCTAAGTTATTTCTTGAACTTTGATAACCCTTTTAATAATTTGCTGCAGAAATGGAGGCCTAGGTAACTGTTCACTGGGCAGTTTCCAAATTTAATAAAATTTCCATTTGATGTTAAACATCATTAGCCATGTTGGTGACACACAGCAAGAAGCAGCTTGAATGGATACTGACACAATAATCGCAATTTGGAAAGCTTCCCAGATCTTAGACCTAATAGCAAATGGTTAACCTCTTGACAGTTCCAGAATAAATTATGTTTAAGTAAGATGAAATGTGCCTTGGAAAATATTCACTAAATTAAGAGTAATTTAGTGGCTTGCATCATGGTCCACACAAGACCGGTGTTCAAGAGAACTGATTTCCAGTGGCACGATGCTAAAGATGTGTTATCCAATGTGCTACTTCTACTCAATTGTAGATTTCTTCCAGCTTTTACCTGGGTTATGACTGTAATGTGATATGGTCAATTACATTTGCAAAACAATTTTCTTAAATTAATTAAGTGTATAAAAATATAAAAAGATCATTTTAATAGGCAATATTATTGTGGGATTTGGTCGCACAGTGCATACGCCGCTGAGGTGCCCCAGTGTACTTGATGTCGAGGTGCCCCGGTATTGTACTAATACTCTCATAGGAAGCTATTGAAGGGAACTGACATATTCTTCCAACCTCACTAATGAAAAAAACCATTCAGGTAGAAAACGGGAAAGGGAGGAGAGGGACGGTAAGAATGGATTTTTTTCTTTTTTATGAATTGTCACACAAAAATCCAGGATGGTTGGAGAAAGACTTTTGAAAGACATTCCTTAAAATGTCATTTAGAAACATAGGGGCACATTTACTTACCTGTCCCGTTGCGTCCACCGACCCGGAATGTCTGACGAGGATTTGGAGCTGCCGCGATTCACTTACAGCGTGCACCTGATTTCTTGAATGTGTCGCTTCCCCACTCAGGTCCGCCGGAGTTCACCATCTTCTTCCCGGTGTATGTGAGTGCTGATCTTGCGCACAATTTGAATTGTAAATTCCGCGGTTTGTCCGAATCAGTCGGGTTGTCCGACGGCCACGGCCCCCGATTTGTGTCGCATGAAAGCTGGCACGATGCGCCGAAATCGGATTGCGTGCGCCAAAAACCCAGGGCAATTCAGGGCAAATTGGAAATATTCGGGAAACCCGACGGAAATGCGTCCGATGGACCTTTTGTAAATGTGCCCCATAGTCTGGTACAGTTTGGATAAAACTGAATTTATATTGGAAAATTTTTACTTGCACCTTCATTCAGTCACGTGAATGGGACAGCTACCGATACTTTCCACATAGACAGGCGTATGCAAACAATGACGCGACTGCACTACTTACTCGAATACCACCGACCCTTTAGGATACCAATAGGCAGCTGGACCCCCTTTTGATGGAAAGGCTGTTAATGATTTTCAGGAATAATACATGAATGAACTACAATACTAATCAATATAATGCCCACCCCTTTCTGAAGCCCTTCCCATTTATAATGCCCCCTGTCAGAAGTCTCTGTATGGATTGGGCTGCAGGTTTCTGCCTGCAGAGTTTCGTTTTCTTGGGGAGCTGGGTGCGTATTCTGTGGAAAGCTAGCCGTTTTTATCTTTGAGCTTTGTGTGTGTCAGATATGCTACATAAGTGCTCGCATGCGACCCTTTTGTGTTGCGATTGCACTATTCTTCATGCAACACAAATTTCTGCACTAAAGGGGACTTTCTGGCTCTCAGTCGGACCATGCGCCAGATTTAACATGGTGGTGCACTCTATTGGGGCGATGTAGAGGGCACCAAATTCATGAAAAACAGGCACCACTAGAAAGGCAAACTCACTCAAAGGGCCAATGGGTCGGAGCCAAAGGCGATTATTGATATAATCAGGACCGGAGCTTTCATTAGGCATACAAGAACTTCAAACAGCATTATATACATTCCTTTAACGGGAAACGCGTCACATCTTTTATATCAATAATCACCTTTGGCTCAGATCCATTGAACTTTTGAGTGAGTTTTTGGGGTCTCCATATTCTGTGTCTCCGGGATCCTGGTCTTTCCACGCGAGCGTGGACACTCAGAATCGGCAGCTTACTCTATATCTCTGATGAGCCTGATGGGGTGCTCCGGTTTGTCCCCTAAGCCCCCTATCCCAGGTTTCTCCCAGGACTATACTATTTTCTTTGTGGTGTTCATAACTTCTAGTAAGGAATTAGTTTGGGCTACATTATAGTCAACAATCGTTTTCACATTGCTTCTGGTTGCTCAACATTTTTTTTTTTTTTAACTGTTTTATTGCAGAAACAGAATCGTAGAAAACTTTACATTGACATTTTGCATTTTACAGTTTATCCACAAAATTATGTTACAATCTCTATCGATTTATCTGCTTTATCTGTAAAAAACATAAAAACATAAACTATAATAAAATGATGAGTCAATACCAGCTAACTGGGTCTTTGGTTTCATTTTCGAGTGTCTCTAATGTATTATATTCATTGATTATTGTCCCTGTATCTCCTCTCTATCATGTCCTGCTGGAGTGTCACTTATTTATACCTTCAAATGTTGCTGTTTGTAGGTATCCGGTCTTCCTTGGTCTCAAGAAGGTGGTAAAGTTAGGGTTTCAATCTGAAGTCAATTTTAAACTCTAAAAAAAAAAAAATGTTTTAGTGTGTATCTCCACTGCTGTGCTTGTATAGTATTTAAACTCACTGTCAGCCTATAAGTCTCTCATGGCTATCCTAAATCTGGGGGGGGAGTAGTTGGTTCTCGGTGAGTCGCACCAGTCTCCCCATATTTGGTCAAATTTGCCAGGCTTTTGTCTGTGTTTATAGATAATCTTCTCATATGGCAGAATTTGATTTACTTGAAGCTTCCACATGCTAAGTGTAGGAGTGTTAGGTGAGTACCACCGCAGAGCAATGCATTTGCGGGCCAAAAACAATGTTTCTCTTAAAAAAATAATTTGGTAATGTGTCCAGTCTGCTTCCTGAATTAGGCCCAGTAAACATACCTCGGGTGAGTGAGGTAGAGGGACTGGTAAAATGCTTGTAAGGAAGTCTGTTATGTCTTTCCAAAATTTTTGGATTGGTGCGCAGCTCCAACTCATATGCCAAAAATTCGCTCCCGACTCTCCACATCTAGGGCATGCTGACGTTGCCACTCTACCCACGTGCCGTAACCGTACTGGGGTTAGGTATGCTTGGTGAATGAAGTACAATTGAATGAGTTTGTTATTTACTGAGGGAGAGACTTTTAGGTGCGAGGACAGCATATCTGTAATGGATTCCTCGTCCAGTGAGGGAATGAGTGTTTTCCATTTGTCTATTATAGGCAGTGGATGCTGTGTGATCTTTTTCTGTATTAGATGAGAGTAGAGTATTGAGACTAGCCCTCTAGGACCCTGTGTTCTGTATATACCAATTATCGGGTAAGACGATATGATGAGAGGAGATTCTGGGAATTGCGCCTCCAGCGCGTGTCTGAGCTGTAGGTACCTATAGAAAAAGTATCTATCCAAATCATATTTGTTTTGTAATTCTTGGAATGAGCAGAGGACATTTTCCTTATAGATATCTCCTATTGTGTTTATGCCCTTTTGCCTCCATCGGGCTTGCCCTTCCAGGGCGTGTATGTGTCTAAGAGTGGGGTTGCACCACAATGGGGTTTCAGCAATAATGCCTGTGAAGTTTGCCACATGTTTAGCCGCCTTCCAGACCTGTCTAGCTAGATTATGTAGTGGTAGCAAGGTTGGGCCTGCCTCCTGTGGCGGTTCTAGGACTGGCCATAAAGTGTTGAGACCCAAATAATGCTGTAGATGATGTTCTGAGTTGGGTAGGTTTTGCTCGCCTGTCCAGCAGTGTAGGTATCTAAGTTGTCCCGCTAAGTAATAATTATAAAAATCAGGGAGTGCCATTCCCGCCTCTTCTTTTGGACGTTGTAAGGTGTTGAGGCTAAGTTTAGCTCTGGAAGTGGCCCATACGAATACCCCCGTTAGGGAGTGTAGTTCCTTAAAGAATTTTTTGGGTAGAGGTACTGCTGAATGTTGCAGGATGTATAGACATTTCGGAAGAATTATGAGTTTAACCAAGTTTATTCTGCCTGCAACCGAAAGAGGAAGTGTTTTCCATGACCTATATTTCTCTTTCACATAGGTGAGGAGTGGGCCAGTTATGTGTTTGCGTGCATCCTGGTGTAGTTTAGTTATCATGACTCCCAGATATTTGAATTCTGAAACCACCGCTAGTCCCTCCACTATTGCTGGGCCCTCCCATGGACGCAGGCCTAGAGGCATAAATGTCGATTTCGACCAGTTCACTTGCAGCCCTGAATACTTCCCAAATTCATTAATAATTGAAATGGCATGTGGCAGTGATATGGTGACTTTGGACAGGAACAAAATCATATCATCTGCGTACAACCCCACCCTATCTTCCCGTTGACCTAGGCTTATACCTTGATATATGGGATCCTGTCTGAGCTGGGCCGCCAGTGCTTCAATGGTTATTGCAAATAGTAGTGGAGAGAGTGGGCATCCCTGTCGCGTGCCCCGGTGTAGTGTAAAGGAGGGGGACAGTTCTCCATTAATTAATAGTCTGCTATTAGGTGTGGAGTATAAAATACTAATCCATTTGCAAAAATTAGGACCGAATCCCAACCTCCGTAGGCAATGATTCAAGAAGGGCCATTCAACCGAGTCGAATGCCTTGGCAGTGTCCAAGGAGGCCAGTGCCCAATCTTCCCCCTTCGTCTGTCCAATTTGAGCAATCACTTGTAAAAACTGCGGAATTTTAAAAAAAATTGTGCCGCAAAAATAGCACTCATATACACCGAGAAGGAGGAAGTGAACTCCGGCGGACTTCAGCGCATCAGCGACACCTGGTGGACATCGGGGCACCACCTTAGGGAATCCCAGCAGAACCCGAATCAGCATCGGAGAACGGGCCGCTGGATCGCAACTTGACCAGGTAAGTAAATCTGCCCCAATGTCCCTTAAAATTTCCTACAATCTGTTATGGAACAGGCCAAAAATTCTCCTTCTAGACAAATTACTAGAAGACAGTGGCACAGCCAGAATAATAGTTCTGGCCCTTTGTATATTTTGTTAGATGAAATTTTAACAAAAAAAGAAAACTCCAAGAGAGTATAAGGTATTACAATATTGGAGCTGGATTTTGTTTTGGAGCCCAATGGACTCAGCAAAAAGTAGACTTCTTGTTTGGAGTGGAACTGTACTTTAATGTAAATTGTGTAGTATATTATATTATATGAACTTTTTCGATGTGCTGGATGTGAAAGAAAAGAAAAACATTTCCCCACTTGCTTACTATGTATTGAATGTATATCTGTAACTTGCACTGTGTAAGATATCTTTTCAGTATGGTGGATTTAATTGCAAAAAAATGTATGCTTTTCACCAACCACGTTTAAGTAAATATGGATGGTCTCATCAATTACTGTATGTTGTTTAGATTTATTATACCCTAAATGCCACTATTTTACTGCTTATTGAACTTGCATGCTAGCACTACATCGATACGTTTGATGAAGAGATGTGTCCTTCTTTTCCTTTCTTCCTTCTTTTCCTTTCTCTCAAATTAAATAACAACCTCTAAAGCCAGCAAGATCTTGTCATGTATCAAAAGTGGAATGGACTCTCGGGATAGGGATGTAATATTACCACTGTACAAGGCATTGGTTCGTCCTCACCTGGAATATGATGTCTAGTTCTGGGCTCCGGTCCATAAAAAAGATGCCCTGGAACTGGAGAGGGTTCAACAAAGAGACAACTACGAGGACATGATTAATTTAAATAAATGAATGGTCCTTACAAAAAATATGGTGGAAAGTTGTTCCAGATTAAATCAAATCAAAAGATGAGGGGGCACTGTCTCCGTCTGGAGAAAACAAGGTTTAATCACCGAAGGGGACAGGGCTTTTTTTACTATGAGAACTGTCAATCTGTGGAAAAGCCAGGAATGGTGACAGAGCCCCTTTAATAAGAGGGTTAATCAAAGGAAATGTGTTTTTATAACAATTTATATGCATCAGCCCTTCTCCTGCCAAATACTCAATGACTTCTCTGCACCTGTTCTTACTTAGCACCATTGAAAATACTTACTTCTAATAAAATCCTTAAATAAATCTAGTATCTGGGGACAATCTGTAGTCTACAATTATCACATGAGAGCCCACTCTACTATCTTTGGAATATGATATCATAAAAAAAAATGCAGAGTGCAAACAGAAGTTTCCGGCTGTGCAACTCAGAAGTAACCCAAGTCTACGGATGATATCAAGTTGTTCTGTAATAAAAGTTTCCATTTATAAAAAAAAAAGAACCTTCTTTGTTCAGTGTGTGGCTGAATATGAACAGAAACTTTACAGTAGTTTTTTTTTTAAATTTGCAATACTGGCTTATAATAGACTTATGGCTTACTTCATCGAGTAGATTTGGTTACATCTGCCGACAAACCCTGAAATGTCTCTATAAACAATAGTTGTCTATAGTTGTTATAGTTGTATAATTATCTGGCTGCATGAATGGTGTTGGAGGAGAGAACCTGGTTTCAGTAGTGGGTATGGGTGGCCCAAGGCTTCAAGGGGGCCATGACCAAACAAACCAACCACCTAGCTTGACACTGCACTAAATGCATTATAAAAAGACGGCGCTCAGGCCCTAAAATATCCTCCTAGAGGTCTGTCGGCTCTCCAAACACATATATAAGAGCCCTTGTAGAGCCTTTAAAAGTCCTCCAAAGGTCCTTATACTGAAAGAAGTGACCCCCCCTCCCACTTTTACAAAAAAGTCTTGGTTCCATAGATATATAACTATATAACCATTTCAAAAAATGTGACTTGGGAGGGCACACACTTTTCATAAACCCCAGGGACTTACGTTTGCCATCTCCATTTCTAGTTGTTATAGGGTAAAGGATAAATCCAAAAAATACAAAATGGAGGGGAGGGTGGAGACCCCCAGCCCCATCAACACCAATTGATGCAAGAGCCAAAATCGTTACTTCAAAATTTGTAAAACATAACTTTTAATAATGAGCTAAAATCAGTCAACAAAGCACCAAGAGAGAAAAAGTGTCTGACAGTGGCACAATCAACCTGATGCTGCATCAGCTACTCACCAGTAAGAACACATACCTGGTGGGTTATGTCCAACGATGGTCCATGAAGGTTCAGGAGGCCGGGAGTGCAGGTGTATGTTAATACTCTAGATTGAGGTGTGATGCAGACTGAGGTCAGGTGAAAAGAGGGTAGGAGAGATAGGATGGTGGGGTGCATAGGAACAGATAATGTTGGGAGGAAACCTGAACAGACCCTAAAGTAGTGGCTGGGGCCTAGGTCTCCCTAAAAGTCCTAACCTCGGAGCCGCAGCCCTAAACAACTGCCACACCGACTGCAAACTGTCCCTTGAATCGGACAAACTATCCCTAGGCTATAGCACCAAGAGAGACAGAGATAATAGTGTGCCCATATAGAGGTCAGAGATTCTAAAATTTGGGGTCAGATATGCTCAGAAGTGTTAGCACGAGGTCAATATGTACCCTACATGCTATGTTTCACCTACAAAGGCTTATCAGGGGTATGATAAATGACCACTAAATCTCATAGCAATAATGAGAGTAGAATGTAACGGATCGTGACCGTGTCCATGCAATCAGAATATGGGGTGCTTAGAGCATCACAGATTCAGCTCTGCGTTCCATACTGATGAGGGCGATCGATGAGTGGCACAATCGCTCTCTTTGCGCTGCTTGCTGGATCTGTGATGCTCATTATCCTGGCTATAGGGCAAAGGATGTTAACAAGGGTAGAGGTTTCTGTGTGTCTGGTAATAATCTCTACAAAGCTCGGTATGACTTATTGACCTTGTTTTGTGCATTGGGGTACATGGAACAAAAATGTGCTTTCTTCAAAATGTTGGAAGCATATATATGTTCAGACTGTCTTCATTGCCAGGGTTTAGATATATTTTTTATAGTATTTTAATTAGTGATAAGCGGACCTGTACAAGTTCAGGTTCGGACAAACCCGGCCCCCCAACAGTGACACCCCCGATCGTTGCCTTCACTGATCACAGGTGTTAACTATAAGTGACAATGGCAAAGTCAGCAGCACAACTAATATCCATGTGGCTGCATGCGCCGTGGCACTGACATGAGGGGGAACCTCGATTCCCCAAAATGGTGGTGCCCTCAGTTGCCATATTTGTGGTGGGTGCCCATGGTTTAGTCAATAAAATGCAACTTTTCCAGTGACATTTAAAGAGTTAATGCCAGCACTGATTGCAGAACTTAGGTTTTTGGGTCGCTCATCACTATTTTTTATTAATTCATTTTTTCCCACTGTGGTTAACTTTTAACAGACTAGGTCAGGGGCAATCCTTCCAGTAACAGAGGATTATAGGGTGATGGCAGAGGCAAATAATATACTTACCTTTATTACTGAACTTATTGTCATGGTTTACAAGGAAGCAGAAAAGCGTATAAAGAGCAACGAGAACAAGAGGGAAGGGAAGGGAAAAATGTCCCTTACTCTAAGGCTAAGCTAGTCCTTGCCTGTTGGGGACAGTCAGCTCACCCGAGCTAGCGCCGGACCCGACAACTTCTCTCTCTGAACATGAAGACCTTTCGAGATAGTTGGGCAAAGGAATAAAGGATACTAGGGTCCAGTGTACAAAATTTTTGCCCCCCCCCCCTAGTGAAACAATTGCTCCAACTAAACACTCGGCAAACAAGCAATCCCAGCATGCACACAACACACAACAGAGACTGAATACAGGAAGGAGGGCAATAGGGAGGACAGGAATAAAGGGTAACAACCTAATCATGTCGACAAAACACTCACAATTAAATATACAAAGACAAAAGGAAACAGACAGGAAAAGGATGGGAAAATACAAGAGAACAGACAAACTTCACAGAATCTCTCACCACCATCAAAGAAACAAGCTACATAGCAAGATGTAACTACAGAACAGAGCCAGGGATAAGCTACAGACACAACAATACCTAGCAAATACTGAAAGACAAAACCAGCATTAAATGGAAACCAGCGACTCCTGATTGAATAATACAAATTAAGACAGCTGAGACCTAAAAACACCAACAGGTAATGAAGAAACACCAACAACAAATTACTGACAATCTTAGTGACTGCGGTATCTAAATAATTGTCAGAATTTGAACCGGTGTTCTGTGGACATTCTACTCAATTTTCTACAACTGTGCTATGTAGCCTGATTGTTTTATACACTTATTTAGAGACCGCAGTCACTAAGATTGTGGGCTCTTAAGAGTTAACCTCTAGCCCCAGAAGAGTGTAAATTCATGCCTTTTACGTGACGTCACCTCACTCGCCCATGCTCCCTGCATGGGAAAGGGACGTGCGAGGGTGTGCATAATTAGCAGAACAAAGTGCCGGACATCTTGTCCCTGTGCTCCATGCTGCTAATTATGAGTATGTGTTTTAGGTGATCCCAGCGTGTCAAGATTTTTGCAGTGGTTGATTTACTTTTATCTGATTTGCATACAGGGTTTCAATGGGGGATGAAGGCATAAATTGAATTATTGCTGATGATCACTTTCCTAGGCGTCTCCTCTACATTGTACTTGATGAAGTGGGCACCTGCCACACGACTACCATAGTAGTGGCTACAAGTCTCCAATGTTTGGAAAGAAGAATTTTGAATAAATGAAACATACCAGTAGAAAAAGTGACATAAACCCTTACAGTTAAAGGGGATATCCGATTTTAAGAAATAACTTAGGGAAGGGCTGGGGCGGAGTATTTAAAAAAAATAGATGTGTACTTACTTCCTCCGGTGCTGCTGATGTCCTGCGCAATGGTACGCCTGATCCAACACCATTTCCCAGCGCCCTACAATGCTAAGCGATAGGGATGGATGGGAGTGGCCAGCCACATCGGCCAACCAGAACCTCCCTGTGTGTGGCTTCTGTGCCCCTGTAAACAAACATGTGCATGTATGAGATGGACCACTGTGCTTGACATCAGCAGCGCAGTCGGAGGTAAGTACACATTTATTTTTTTAAATAGCCCACCCACCCCAGTTATTTCTTAACCCCTTATTTAAAATCGGATATCCCCTTAACTGTAAGGGTTTATGTCACTTTTTCAGTTCTACAAAAAGGGGGGTGATTTGAATTTTTAATATTTTAGAAATTTTTTTTATTTTTTATTTTTTTTTTCAGTATTTCTTAGACCCTCTAGGGTATATTAACCCTAGATGGTCAGATCGTTCCTACCATATACTGCAATATTTCTGTATTGCAATATATGGCATTTTTGCAGGTCATTCATTACAATGAGCCACTGACTCATTGTAACGAATCTGCAGAAGATTTGAATAAAGATTTGAATAAAGATGGCGGAGCCCGCCGGACGGGTTAATAGCTGCAATCGGTGCAAGCACTGACCGCGGTTATTAGAGGGGGGGGTTTGCTGAAATATGCAACAACCCCCATCATTGTATGAAGAGGACTCAGCCCGTGAGCCCTCTTCATACATTCCCTGAGATCTTGGAACATTAGCATTACGGTCTTCTACTTGTGATATTCTTTCCTCTGTGACTTGTACTCTCTCTCTTAGATTTTGTAGGTCTTGGCGAAGCAGGCTGACATCCACCCTCACCTCATCAAGCTTGCCTGTCAGGGAGCTTTTACAAGAGTCTATTGCTGCCAATACTTGGAGAGTGACCTGTTTTAATGTGAACTCTTCTGATTCATCTTCCGCTTCAGCCTGTGTAGCTGGTGTCGCAGCATTGGGCTTAGCTCTAGTATGTACTGTACGCTGCGGTTGCGGTGTGCGGGAAGGGTCGCTGGCATCTCCGCGAGCAAATTCTCTGAGTTTATCTATTGCGCTAGCCTTAGGAGGACTCATGTTGGTGGGGAATATTTGCAGTAGGTTAGGATGGCAGAATTGCAGTGCCAAATCAGTGAGTTGCACTCCTGCTTTTAGTTAGTGTTGTTAGCAGGTGCCTTCAATTACTAGGCTTTTGTCTCAGATTTGAAGTGATTGCGCTGTAATTACTTACAGTTTGGTAGTATTTCAGTGTCTCAATAGTTCTGTGCTGCAACTCAAGAGGAAGGTGCATGGGCCTGTCTTCCTCTCCTTCTCCGGGTCTCCTCGCTGTCTCAGGAGGCTGCCGCTCTTGCAGATGCCACTATCCAAGATGGCGCTGGCGTGGTGCTTATTTTCCCGCCACCCTGCTGTATCGTCTGGGCCGGAGTACTGTGAGCGGGATGGCCACTGTCTGCCTTGCTGACGATCTCCCCGACCCCCGGGTCTGCTTTTGTAGCACCCTGCTTCTCCTCCCAAGGCTGCCTCTACCGCTTCCCTTCTCCGCTGCCTCCGCAGACTCTCTGCTGCTGATGTCGCGTGGGCTCTCCGCTTCCCGCACCAAGGCGGCAGACTGACCCGCTCCGTCTCTCACCTCTTCCTTCCAGTGCAGCCGCCGAGCTGAGGAGTATAAGCCCGTGCCTTCAGGTATGTGCAGTCCCGGAATCGTGAGCGGGATCGTCTCTGGCGGGTTCTTTGGCAGCTTGCAGGCTGCGTCTGCGCTGCTGTCGGTCCCGGCTTGTCAGCCGATTTCTTCCGCTGCCGGTTTAGCACTGCTCCCGGAGCTTCCCAGCGTGGGGGAGTCAGGTTGAGTCCCGGTTCGGTCTTTTTTTTTGCCTGTAAATCAGGATTTATCCGGCAAATTTTGTGGGTCACTGAGGAGCTCTTCTAAACACGTCCATCCATCTTGGCTGCTAGCCACGCCCCCCTTGCTCAACATTTTTAATAATATTTTATAGTATGTTGTGGAGTAGAGCGAGGGATTGTTCTTCTTGCCATCTTGGTTTTGACACGGTTATTCTGACTCCACTTATGTCTGTCTATTTGTCAGTCTCTTATTGTTCATTTGTCTTCTGTTCTGAGCACTTACTCAAAGTACGGATTGTTATCCATTGCTCCTCTGTGCTTTAGCCCAGTATGGACAAGAAGGCTTATGGGTTGGCTCAAGGCCTGCACTTATATCACTGCCCTGACACCCCCTTTCGGTTGTTCCCCTACTTAAAATGCCTTCTCTTATTTTCATGCCTTATGGTAGATACCCCCCCCTACTTTTCTGTAGCTCACCTTTTTGCAGTTATATTTTTCAAGTTACCTTTTCTATTTCCCCTATTGTACTTTTCTTCTCATCAGCTGATCATGTATAGCTCACATCATGCCCGCCAGAGTCCCAATCAGTGCAGTAGAGAACCTCCACCATTGCAATCCACTCTAGCTGCATCTCTGTGAAGGCCCAGCTGCTGCAGGTCTAGTTCCGCCATTGACATCTAGTTTTGAATTGTTTATAAATTATATGTTTTAGTACATGGAGATATATTTGCCTCAAAACTATACGGTTTTCAGAATATTTTTCCATTGAAATAGTAGAAAAAAAATTGAAAAAAATGTGCACTAATCCTACACACTGCCATGAGGGTTATTATCTACTTTAGACTTTAAAAACCGTATCGATCATTACTTCTGTCTTAGTCACAGTCTCATTTCTTGCTAGAAAGAGGTTTAGTCTTTTATCTTCTTGTGTGTCACTGCACCTTTCAGCTCAAGATACTCGAGAACTAAGATATAAAACACCATTTGCCACAGGAACATGTGAAGCATATCTCAAAAATTGAGGTTGACCCTATGGAGAATATGGCTATAAAGAGAATTATTGAGTTGTACACTGTTTACCTCTGGAAGAACTAGAAAAATTGTATAATCAGAAGGAGGAAATTCTACTACAGTATAAATGTAATAAATGAAAACTTTGTATGTACAGTATATTTTGCTAGTTGTCAGTGGTGTAACTAGGAGAAGCAGGACTCCATTGCAGACTTCCCCCTTAAAAAAATATACATTTTTATATCACACACATTTATTCACTCATATATACAAAAATGTATATTGTTATATATGACACATACAGCATATACACCATACAGCATATACACATCACTTATACATACACCATAGACACCAATGTAGCATATACACATAACATATGCACATACATATAAGGCATATACACACCATATACACACATACATACAATGCTATATACAGACATATTGCAAATATGCTCCGAAAAACAGATACTGGGGACCTGTAGCGGCTGCTAACCCTGTAGTTACGCCCCTGGTAACGGCCATTGGTAACTGGAATGTTCTAAAACCCAAGGAAACCGGGTGTCTTACAGTGAAAGTATGATCTAGAGAAAATAAATGTACAGCTGAGCACTTTTGAAATTAGGTTGTCTAGTTTATTGAAATTTAAAAACATGTGAATATTACATTTTATGCCGCATTTATCATATGCACCGGCCATCTGATAAATTGATTGGGTGGCAGCGCTGGTTGGTGGGGCACTATAGACAGCGTGCAGTAAATGGGCATAGGGTATAAGCAGTGTGCAGTAGATGGGCGTAGGATATAGGAAGGGAAGTAGATGGGCGTAGGCAGTGGCAGTGATGCAGCAATGGGTATAGGTATATAGGCAGTGTTGCAGTACGCAAGGGCGTAGGGCTATAGGCAGTGTGCAGAAATGGCGGAGGCGATAGAGTGTGCAGTGTGGGCATAGGCAAGGAGTGTGAGTAATGGCGGCTCGGAGTGGGCGACAAATGGGCAGTAGGCATATAGGTCAGGTGCACAATGGGCGTTAGGCTATATAGGATTGTGCGCACAGGTGGGATAGGCATACCCCAAATGGGCGTAGGCTATATAGGCAGTTTGAAGCAAATGGGCGTAGGCTATAGCCAACATGGGACACTAAACTAACGACAGCGTCTAATGGATTTGTGGTTTAGTCTCCCATATCAGCAAATGTCATCCCATTCCCTGGCCACTATTACAAGGCAAACACTAACATTTACCTAGAGAATAGTGATGACCAGACCCATTGAAAGCTGTTTAAATGGCGATGACAAAGTCGTCAGCAGCATTAAAATCAGGGGCGTAACTAGGAGAGGCAGGGCCCCATAGCAGACAACTGAATGGGGCCACCTTTCCCTTAAAAAAAATACACATATTTGTACACTGACAAAATATTTATACATACTTTTATTTTACTTTTTATTTATATACCTATAAATGGACACATATACAACTCTACATACACACACATACAGTCTTACACACATACGCACACATATAAGCACTTATACATACAGTATATACACACATAGGGGATTATTAATCATTAGACAGGCTCCTTGGGACAGTTCTATGTCTATTTTTGGAACTCTGCTGCCGATCAAATTCATTAAAGTGTCTTTGGCCCTTTAATAAATGTAACAACTCACTTTGAAGCCCAATGGGAGACTTGGACCAGTTCCCAATGCGTGATTTAGCCATTCGCCACAGCATCACCATGAGGCAAGACCACCACCACAAGAAATTATAAAAAATGTTTGTTTTCTTTCCCAATTGAAGTTGATGGACAACTTAAGGAA
>CM033643.1:201767632-201815705 GCA_019512145.1 Engystomops pustulosus
GATTTTTACATCAGGGGTATAATCTACAGCAGTGTAAGGGAGCTCTGGGCTGTAGTACATTTAGTCTCACCTCACCAATCCTACCAATTCCCCTGATCCTGTGTTGGTTACTCCACTGCTTCTTCAGTGCAAAGAGTGTGGTGCTACTGTGTTGATCAATGGAGTTTACTTTGATCTTCTCTCAAGGGCTTTTTTCATGCAGATTTCCTGACTTTCACCCTTTGACCTTCAAGGGCTTTTTTCATGCAGATTTCCTGACTTTCACCCTTTGACCTGTGTATAGGAATCTGCATTCTGCTGAAGGGAAAGCACTAGGTCGCTACCTCTTAGAGTAATATTGTTTCATAATTGCTGCTACTTCTGATCAGAAACTCATGTGTGTGACACCAAAGTCACAGGCACAAACTTACAGACCAGGCCAATGCAGGCTGTATATTCAGAAAGGACAAAAATAGATGAGATTACAAGGGGTATGATTGGAGGAAAACACTAGTTCACCTATAGTCAGATATCATGGAATAATATAAGATGATAAACGGTAATAAGAATCTAATATTGGCACATTTTTAATATTTAGGACTATATGCAGTATACAGTATGTGTAAGTCACCAATGGCTTTGAAATGATTACCTGCTTTAAATAAGAATTTTTAATACCGTATATACTTGAGTATAAGCCGAGGCACCTAATTTTAACACAAAAAATGGGAAAACCTATTGACTCGAGTATAAGCCTTGGGTGGTAAATACACTGGTCACAGCCTCAAGCCAGCCAGCCCGCCACTGCAGTATATAGCCAGCCAGCCCCTGCAGTATATAGCCTACCAGCCCCTGCAGTACATAGCCTGCCAGCCCCCCCAGTATATAGCCAGAAGATACACACAGTAAAGGAGCACATTTGGATTGAGAGCTGCCCATAAAAATTCGTTCCTGCTTTTTTTTTCTTAACAGTCCGTATCTTTCTGGTTCTTTTAGTTTGGACAAGCTAAGGGCTCAGTCACGTAAACGAGAGTTTCGGACGTGAGTAGTCGTATTTTCTATACTTCTCACATGTCCCCATTCACTTCTATGAGCGTACACACAAGGTCCATGGTTTTGTATCAGACCAACTGCCTGATAGAGCAGGTCTGTTCCTTCTCATGTTTGTGTCCAGGTCAATGTCCGCGCCCACATATGTCCCCGACCCTTATGTGTGGCTGCACTATTGTCTTTCATGCAACACAGGTTTCATTGCAACAAAGGTTTTGCCGGTGGCGTCTTCGGACCGTGCGACACATTTATCATGCAAAGTTCGAAATAAATTGTTGCACGCCCCATGTAAAAGTGCACCAAAAGTCGGGCAGGTCAGGGGGCGCCCAGCCCCTGCATACTACACAGTGACTGCACATATACAGACTGCACTCTTCTTGTAAATCTGCGCCTTTTGTGTTTTTAACTGTTGTCTGGTTACATCTTCCTTAATTGATACTTGTACTCTCTTGATAACTGGATCAGTGTGGAGGAATTATTGCCATTTATGCTCTACCAGGGATTTGGAAATATGCAAATATGTTTTTTAGGATCGGACAAACCTCTATTGCTACCTTGTAGGTGCCCCCTCATTTCATTCAAGCATGACATGATGTGGGAATCAAACAAGTATATCTATTCCAGAAGGAAAAAATTTTCTAGACAGCATGTTTTGACCTAAATGGTCTCATCAGTACCGTGCAGGGAACTGGTTAGCTATATCAAGGACTTTTGACTAGTTTCAGAAAGTAGAGTTCTCCTTATGGAAAACTTTGCAATCAAGGCACCTTGCAGACGTGTGGAGACTTATAGCCATTTACGCTCCACAGGGGGATTCAGGGAAATATACAATGTTTTTTTAGGAGGCAACAAGAAGAACCAAGCCTCTTTTGCTACCTTGTCGGCGGCCCCGTTACCATCAAGCACAACTCTCAGAAGCCTAATGACTATGTGGGATTAAAACCAAACCAGTATGTCTATTCCAGAGGAAACGATTTGTAGACAGCGCTGTTTAAACGTGATATGTCTCTTCAGTACAAAGTAGGAAACTGGTTTACCTGAATGAGAGACGTTTGACTAGTTTCAGGATTAAGAGTTCTCCTTATGGAGTTTATGGACTTTGCCAATTAAGGTCGCCTTGCAGGCATGTGGAGATTAAGCCATTGATTCCCTACTAAGGGAAACCACGCCTCTTTTGAACCCTGTAATGCAGACATTCAGGAAGCCTAATGACATGGCTTTCCTGTACTGTTATCATGGTGTGCTCGGCGTTGGGGCTTGTATCTGATCAGATTTTTCAGCTACGTTTGTAATTTTGCTAGTTGGAGAAATCGTGTTTTATGTTGGAATCTTCTTGTCTGAGCAAGGTATTATTCTACCACTACAATAAACTATATCCAGATTGCCTTCCTCCCATTCAGTGCTCTGCTATTGCATTACACCCAGTGAGTGTTTATTAAGGTGATAAGATTGAATTACAGGGAGAGTCATATCTCATCACACGCTGCTCCATTCCCTGCACACAGTAATAGCAGCCGAGATTACGTTATACTAGCACCATAAGTAATTACTCGTATACCTTCATCAGTCATATATGGAGATTTTACCCAAATCATTGAAAAATATTATATGTTTATTTTCACTACACAACGTAAATTTATCTATGTAATGATACAGACACCTTTTATGCTGAAATGCCATTTACATACATATCGGTCTCTAGTTTTACCCTCAAGCTATTTCAATACAAAATTAAACCCTTGGATTCTTGGGGGATTATATATTTTAGTATCTTTTAATTTATTTGATTTACCGTTATGAAGATTGTAGAATTTGCCAATCTTTGTACCCGGAAGATCTGGTGTCATGTTCAGAACGGCTTGTAACAATGAAGCCTTAGTCATTGTCATTCTGTGCACAGGACCCGGCACGGCACATTATTTTGTAACAGATCTCCCACCTGAGCTTTAGATTCTCTGCAGATCCCCCAGAGGGACCAGGGCCCTTTGACTGCTCCTCCTTGTCCGCTGTCAGTTTAGGTAACGACCATGTATCAGTAGGTCAGTTGTTGTCCTTTTATGTATGTATTGAGTAGTGAAGAGGCTCGAAAGACTCAAAACTTTGCAGGTTTGGGTCCCCAAAACCCAAACTTCAATAATAAGCGACATGTGTGCACCACCATTTTGGGAGGATCATCACTCCCTAGTGGCTTTATTGTTATAGCAAGGTTCTATAAGAGTTTATTCAAAAGTGTTCATACCCCTGAACATTTCCTCTTTTCAAACTTGGGTAGATCGTCCCATATCCGCCGCTGGCTCCCAAAATGGCGTCACCCATGTATCGTTTGGATTGAAATGTTTACTAGTGGGGTTTCAAATCCGGAACTCGAATTAGAATTTTTCCCACCGCGAATCTGAACTTGCTGGGATCCACTCATTATACTATCCCTTTCTTATTACTCTTTATAACACTTTTTCCGAGTGTGATGTGTTCCTATGATTTTCATAATGCTTTTGTTCACTAATTTCCCTTACAAAAAACCTTCACAAAATATATTGAGATAAATTACATACATATGTTCTCTGTTCACTTATTAGGGAATCTCTAAAGGCTGTCACATTTAATTTAGGTATCAGAGTACACGGAGCATATATATATAGAAGTTAAACACTAAACAGTGTGAAGTTAGCAAATATTTCGGAGATCATGTTTTATTCTTTCCAATTTAGAAATACTGTATATACTCGAGTACAAGCCGACCGAGCATAGCTGAGTTTTTTGCTTGACTTGAGTATAAGCCAATTAGGTTTTTCAGCACATTTTTTTGTGCTGAAAACTCGGCTTATACTCTAGTATATATGGAATTGAGCCTTTATGATGCTCTATCACAAAAATATACCGTATATACCGGCGTATAAGACGACTTTTGAAGACTTAAAATCTTCTGTCCAGTCTGGAGTCGTCTTATACGCCGGTAAGGTGTTCTCACCTTTCCGCGATCCACCGAAGCTCCGCTGCCGGTCAGTCAGAGGCCCGCACCTGACCCCTGCACTGCACTGATAACTCGGCGCAGCACAGCGGGCAGATGTTTTGAATTGTGAAGCAGCGGGCCTGCCTGTTACAAGCGCCCGGACTGTTTCTGCATCCTGTCGTCCTGTGTGTCTGGATCAGGGAGGCCAGAGCTGTCAATACAAAATTAGAACGGGCCCCCGATCCGCCCCCGTCACCCAACTCACACTACTTACCGCCATCGACCCCATCGCTGACGCAGGCTATGTGACGCGTCTGCCTGCCCCGGGTCTGCTGAGGTATGACCCGGCACCTGACCTGCAGAGCGTCATCAGCCGTCGCCTGCGCCGGGATCCCCTGATGAGAGGCAGGCAGCGAGATGACGAAGAGGAGCGGTAAGGTAAGAATTATGTTTTTTTATTTAGCTTAAATATATAGGGCCCTGTTGGTGTGGGGACATTATTATGGCTACTGGGGGTGCAGGACAGTAAATTATAGCTACTGGGGTGCAGGACAGTAATTAAGCTACTGGGGGGCAGGACTTATTATAGCTACTGGGGGGGGGCAGGACATTAATTAATTGGCTTCTGGGAGGGGGCATAATTTTAATTTTTACCTGTTTTGTATGCGTTGGAAAAGGGTTAGTCTTATACGGCGAATATATCTTAACCTATATTTTAAACAGAAGTAGGGGGGTCGTCTTATACTCCGGAATTACGGTAAATAAAACCCAAGTAAGTTTGTGGTTGCAGTTTTTGAAATGAGGAAATGTTCAAGGGTTTGAATACATTTGAACCATCTCTATATGAACCCCTGCTGTAACAAGTCACCGACCATGTATTGTTTAGTTTACTGTTTCACAAAGATATCGCCGATAGGGACCTTGTCCTCCTCACGTGAGAAGTTTTTGGCGCACAGCATCGTAATACTAGTGGTCACTTTAGCTGTACACACGTATATACACAGTTCCCACACTCAGCGCAAAATAAAGTACTTGAGGGAAAGAAAAGGTCCATTTGCTCCTCAGCAGTCAAAACATCAGTGGCCCAGTCAAAACATGGACACCACAAGACTTCTGCATAGCTTTTACTGTGTGAGAAGACCAAAAGGTCATCACAATTCTTCCCAAACTCTACATTGAGCTTGGGAGCTAAGGAACTGGGGACCAGTACAACATTTGTACTAAGATGACCTACCTGTCCATGCAAACGATGGACAACCCGCTGGACAGACTGTGTGAATTGAAGCTGACACAATCTATTATTCACTTCTTGTCGAGCTTCTCATCCTTGTATCTTGCCTGTTTCCAAAACATCAACTCAATTATTGACTTCACTCGCTGTCTAATATTTCAAACCCCTTTACGGGTTCAGTTCACCTGCTCATTCATCCAGTGAAGATAGCAAATGTTACGTGCTAATTCAAGGTCAGAATATTTCTGTGTAGAGGCAGTATGTAAGGTGAGGTATAGCCTGCAGGTTCAGAGCGGTATGTACAATGTAGAGCAGTTTGTACAGTGAGGTATAGCCTGCAGGTTCAGAGCTGTATGTACAATGTAGAGCAGTATGTAAGGTGCGGTATAGCCTGCAGGTTCAGAGCAGTATGTACAGTGTAGAGCAGTATGTAAGGTGCGGTATAGCCTGCAGGTTCAGAGCTGTATGTACAATGTAGAGCAGTATGAAGGTGCGTATAGCCTGCAGGTTCAGAGCAGTATGTACAGTGTAGAGCAGTATAAGGTGAGGTATAGCCCTGCAGTTCAGAGCGGTATGTACAGTGTAGAGCAGTTTGTACAGGATGGTAACCTGAGGTTCGAGCAGTATGTACAGTGTAGGCGTAGTAAGGTGGGGTATAGCCTGCAGGTTCAGAGCTGTATGTACAATGTAGAGCAGTTATGTAAGGTGCGGCATAGCCTGCAGGTTCAGAGCTTATGTACAATGTAGAGCAGTATGTAAGGTGAGGTATAGCCTGCAGGTTCAGAGCTGTATTACAATGTAGAGCAGTATGTAAGTGAGGTATAGCTGCAGTGTTCAGAGCGTATGTACAATGTAGAGAGTATGTATAAGGTGAGGTATAGCCTGCAGGTTCAGAGCTGTATGTACAATGTAGCAGTATGTAAGGTGAGGTATAGCCTGAGGTTCAGAGCTGTATGTACAAGTAGAGTAGTATGTAAGGTGAGGTATAGCCTGCAGGTTCAGAGCTGTATGTACAATGTAGAGCAGTATTTAAGGTGAGGTATAGCCTGCAGTTCAGAGCAGTATGTACAGTGTAGAGCAGTATGTAAGGTGAGGTATAGCCTGCAGGTGCAGAGCTGTATGTACAATGTAGAGCAGTATGTAGGTGAGGATAGCCTGCAGGTTCAGAGCGGTATGTACAGTATAGAGCGGTATGTAAAGGTGAGGTATAGCCTGCAGGGCAGAGCGGTATGTACAAGTAGAGCAGTTAGTAAGGTGAGGTATAGCTGCAGGTGCAGAGCGGTATGTACAATGTAGAGCAGTATGTAAGTGAGGTATAGCATGCAGGTTCGGCGTATGTACAGTATAAGCGGTATGTAAGGTGAGGTATAGCATGCAGGTTCAGGGCGGTATGTACAGATAGAGCGGTATGTAGGGTGAGGTATAGCCTGCAGGTGCAGAGCGGTATGTACAGTGAGGTATAGCCTGCAGGTTGCTAGAGCGTATGTACAATGTAGAGCGGTATGAACAGCGTA
Source organism: Engystomops pustulosus (assembly GCA_019512145.1). Lineage (NCBI taxonomy): Eukaryota > Metazoa > Chordata > Amphibia > Anura > Leptodactylidae > Engystomops > Engystomops pustulosus. The sequence continues at coordinate 201,774,357 of CM033643.1, forward strand.
AGCAGTAATGTACAGTGTAGAGTGGTTATGACAGTGTAGAGCAATATGTACAGTGTAGAGCGGCATGTACAGTGTATAGCGGTATGTACATGTAGAGCAGTATGTACAGTGGAGAGTGGTATGACAGTGTAGAGCATATGTACAGTGTAGAGCGGCATGTACAGTGTAGAGCGGTATGACATGAGAGCGGTGGTATGTACAGTGTAGAGCAGTATGTACAGTGTAGAGTGGTATGAACAGTTAGAGCAATATGTACAGATGTAGACGTATTACAGTGAGGTATAACATGTAGGTGCAAGAGCGGACTTGTACAGTCAAGTATGAACAGGATATAAGTATGCGGGTGTATAAATGTGTGTGATAATTCAATGTATGAATGTATTTGTATATACATGAGTCATATGAGTGATAAATGTTTGTATGTGAGAGAATAAGTGTGTGCGTACATGCCATATAAATAAAAAAGAAACAAATATGGGGTTAGAAGATTAGGAACTCAGCAAGTTCTCTTAAAACGTTAGTTACATGGCATATATTGCGATTAAGTCGAAGGGGGCCCCCATTCAGGAGTCTGCTATGGGGTCCAGTCCCTCTTGTATGGACCCTCACAAAAACAAATTGTATACTTCTGAGTTTGTTGGTGAAGGATTGATTTACACTGGCGTTTTTTTGTGACGGAGCCCTAAGTTCTACAGGGAGAGTTAAAAGTCCATTTTTATTTCAGAAGCTAAAAGGAAAATGACACATCTGGATACCCCATAGGATGATGGATTTTGAATCAACAGCCAGTGTTGAAGAGGTCCTGTAGCATATAAAAAAAACAAAATTATCTCAGAAATCAGATTGGGAAATATTCTTGGGGTTCTCAAAAGTCACCAACACAGAAAGGTGCAACAACCAGGAATGTCCCCGTGATGCACAGCTATGTGTGTGTTGTCCTTGGTGCTGAAGCTAGAGCTGAAGGCACTGGATCCAATCACAATGTGGGGTCATTATAAGGGCCCGATTCGTTTTCCCGACTGTTACCCAATATTTCCGTTTGCGCCGATTTTTCCCGTGTTGCCCTGGGATTTTGGGCACGTGATGGGATTGTGGCGCATCGGCGTCGGCATGCACGCGACGGAAATCGAGGGGGCGTGGCCGAGCAAACCGACTATTCGAAAAACCGCCGCATTTAAACAATAAAAAGTCGCTTGGGCGCGCTTACCTTCACTCAAGCCGGCCTCGGTGTTCAAGTGCGTTCAGATGCCTTTCAGCGCAGCAGCGCCACCTGGGGACGGCGGAGGAACTACCTGGATGAATCCCGGCCGGACCCGAATCCACGCGCAGAGAACGCGCCGCTGGATCACGAACAGGACCGGGTAAGTAAATTTGCCCCAATGTCCCGTATGAGAATCTATGGAGAATCTCTGGGGCACATTTATTATTCGTCCGACAAAGTTCACAGAGAGTGCATTGTCCGACGAGAATGCACTCGCCGTGATTTACTAAGATTGTGCGCCCGATGTCATGCATGTGTCGCTTCCCCGCTCAGGTCCGATGGAGAGATGTTTTCTGGATCTTCTTTGCTGTGCTAATTGGCACCGATAATCAATTCCTAAAATCTGAGATAACCATGACTCTCAGCATTCAACTTGTCACAGATGCACCCACGACCGTGTCGCGGATTGCAGGAACCCATGCCCTTCTATGTGTCGCGGTCCCGCTGCCGCTGTCCGCTCCCTGGCCTGGACTCACCTCTCCATGCTCCTGCTGTATCCTGCTAGGCGGCGCACTCCCACTGCTAGGGCGCGCGCGCAACGTCTCTTTAAGACTTAAAGGGCCAGTGTCCTCCTGATTGGAGTTGCTAATCCGGCCTCGCCCTTATAAGACAGCAAACTCCCTTCATTTCTCACCGATCTTCTCTAGGATCTCCTATGGTTTCCATAACAGGATTCCCTAAGCCGTTCCTGTGAAGAGAAAGCCCATCAGCGTTCCCAGAGCTTTTCTATTGCCCAGCGTTCCAGACGCTTCCATGTTCCGTGTGTCTCCAGCGTTACTAGTGTTCCTCCGGTTTCTGTCTCCAGCGTTACCAGTGTACCTCCGTGTGCTCCTGCCATCTGTGTCAAGTCTTCAGTCTGCCTCTGTGCTTCCTGCTGTGCCTCCCAAGGTTCAGCGGTGTCTGCAGTCCGTGCAGCGTTACCAGTGTTCCTCTGGTTCCTGCTGTCATCCCAGGCTCTGACTTGTTTCTTGTACCTGGCTGCCACGCGGGTCTCTGGACCACCGGGGAGAGGTATGAGGGTCCACTGGTCCACAGACTCCTCCCACGGACTCTGCCATGGAGACTGTTAGTTCTTTTGTTCTGTGTGACCGTTACACTTCTATTAGACGTGTTATGTGCTGAGCCCCCTTGTATTGAGCCCCCAGTCCTCAATGCATTAGCACTAGAGATGACGAAACAGCTCGTCCGAGCTTGATGCTCGTTCGAGCATTAGGTACTCGAGACGGCTCGTTGCTCGGACGAGTATTTCCTGCTCGAGATCGAGCATTAATAAAAAAAACAGTGAAGAACAATGAAGAATAGAATAAAAACAGTGAAACAGTGAACACAGATCATTTAAGTGAAAAACACAGTGAAGACACAGTGAAGAATAGATTACAGATGTTCGGCACATCTGCTTACTTGTCGGAAGATACGCGCGGAACGGTGCGAACAAAATAGTATGTGAAGAACAATATTATGTGTGAAGAAGACATTGCAGAACACGGTGAGCAGGACGAGACACAAGGGAGCAGCACAGAGACACCGGGGAGCAGCACAGAGACATCGGGCAGCGGCACGGAGACATGGGGAGCGGCACGGAGACACGGGGCACGAGACATCGGGGCACGGAGACATCGGGGCAGGGGCACGGAGACATGGGCAGGAGACATATGGGCACGGAGACATCGTGGACGGAGACATCGGGGGACGGAGACATCGGGGCACGGAGACATATGGGCACGGAGACATGCCGGAATGACATCGGGGCACGGAGACATATGGGCACGGAGGACCATATGGGCACGGAGACATATGGGCACGGAGACATCGGGGCACGGGAAATAGGGCACGGAGACATATGGGCACGGAATATGGCCGGAGACATAGGGCAGGGCAGCAAGGAGACCATATGGGCACGGAGACAGGCACGGAGACATCGGGGCACGGAGACCATATGGGCACGGAGACATCGGGGCAGGAGACATGGCACGGAGACATCGGGGCACGGAGACATCGGGGCACGGAGACATCGGGCACGGAACATCGGGGCACGGAGATAGGGCACGGAGACATAGGGCACGGAGACATATGGGCAGGAGACATATGGGCAGGAGACATATGCACGGAGACATTATGGGCACGAGACATAGGGCACGGAGACTCGGGGAGACTTCAGTGGAGAAGAGCAGCGGATCCGCGGACAGCAGTATCTCCCGACAAGTAAGCAGATGTGCAGAACATCTGCAATCTATCTTCACTGTGTTTTTCACTTAAATGATCCTGTGTTCACTGTTTTTATTCTATTCTTCACTGTTCTTCACATTGTTAACTTGTCGGGAGATAAATACGGCCGGAACAGTGAAGAATAGATTGCAGATGTTTGCATACATCTGCTAACTTATCAAAGACATTCTTTTCAATTAATTAACACATTTTATTCCCGAACCATGGTCCCTTTGAAAATGCTCGAGTCTCCCATTGACTTCAATGGGGCTCGTTATTCGAGACGAGCACTCGAGCATCTGGAAAAGTTCGTCTCGAATAACGAGCACCGAGCATTTTAGTGCTCGCTCACTCTAATTAGCACCAACAGCAAGGCCTTCAGAGATTCTACCCATTGGTAGGCATAGTCGGTCCAAATATTTTATAAGCAGTGGTAGCATCAAGTTCTAAATGTTTTCTTTGTGAAATATAAAATACAGTTCAATGCGATTCTACGAATGGACAGGTGACAGTCAGTGGGCATACTATAAACCCACTTCCAGCAGCCCCTTTCTATGCCCTACACCGGCTTATAAGGGTGTGAACTACTAAAAGACATTTTCTCCCTGCGCCAAGTGGCAAAAAATGGAGACCAAACACAGTAGAATAAACTCCAAGCTGGGTTGACAACAAAGGGGGTCAAATGCACAAAATCACAAAGCAAAAGGGCAGTCTTAATACAGAAAGAGGTCAGAATGGCAGAATACTGAATCAGAAAACACATGTTACAATATCAGGAGCTTGCTGAAACAAGCAGAATGTTACATAAGTATGGAAACTAAGTGCTTGATGCACTGACCATTTTGCAAGTCTTCCCATCCACAAAGAATGGAGAGGCTGTAATTTTTATCCTAAGTACTTCACACTTCAAATCTGTATAGAATCCAGAAAATCACATTGTATATTTAAAAAAATTGTGCTGAAAACCTAACTCAACTTTAACTCAAGTCATAAAAAAAAATGAACACGTAACTACCTTTCCGATATGCCCCCACAGGTCTTCTGCTATAGATGCTCCGGTGCCCTCTTCAGAACCTTTTCAGGTCGTTCACTCCTTTTTGGTCCCCTCGCGATCCTGGAAGCTCACAACATGACGTCAGCAAGCACTTGACGTCAATGGGGCTCATTTACTAAGGCCGAGTCGCTAATTTTCATGGGTTTCCCGAAATTACCGGTTTGCGCCGGTGTGCCCTGGGTTTTTGGCGCACCGTGATCAATTGTTGCATCGGTGCTGAGTTTCATGCGACGGAAATCGGGTTCGTGGCCGTCGAAAAACCGTGGTATTTAAAAAAAAAAAAGTGTTGCTTGACACACACTACAGCACAGGAACGAGGATGGTGAACTGGTGGACCTCAGCGCAGCAGCGACACCCTGCTGGATTATCGGGCGCAAATCAACGTCGGAGCGCACGCTGTGGAATCGCGACGACGGGTAAGCTAAATGAGCCCCCTGTGTGTCCAGCCATGGGGGACCCGTAAGGAGCAAACTACACCAAAGGTACCGGAGGCATGCCAAAGCAGAAAGAGGACCTGCGGGGGGTGTCAAAAGTGAGTAAAATTGTTTTGGTTTTTTTTATTAAAAGGCTTGGCATACTCGAGGGCAGAAATAGAAAACGGGCGGGCCGTCTATATAACCGGTAATTTTCGGGAAACCCAATGAAAATTAGCGACTCGGGCCCTTAGTAAATGAGCCCCATTGACGTCAGCTGCTTGCTGACGTCATTGTTTGTGAGCCTCCAGGATCCCGAGGGGACCCAAAGAGGAGCTGAACGACCTGAAAAGGTTCTGAAGAGGCACCGGAGCATCCATAGCAAGAAGAAGACCTGTGGGGGGCATCGGAAAGGTGAGTACAATGTTAATTTAAGAAGACCTGTGGGGGGCATCGGAAAGGTGAGTACAATGTTAATTTTTTTTATAGACTTGAGTTAAAGCTGAGTTAGGTTTTTCAGCACAATTTTTTTTAAATCATACAATGTGATTTTCTGGATTCTATCAGATTTGAAGTGTGAAGTACTTAGGATAAAAATTACAGACCTCTCCATTCTTTGTGGATGGGAAGACTTGCAAAATGGTCAGTGCATCAAGCACTTAGTTTCCATACTTTATGTAACATCTGCTTTGTTTGCAGCAAGCTCCTGATATTGTAACATTGTGTTTTCTGTTTTCAGTATTCTGCCATTCTGACCTTCTTTCTGTATTAAGACTGCCCTTTTGCTTTGTGATTTTGTGCATTTGCCCCCTTTGTTGTCTGTCAAACAGCTTGGAGTTTATTCTACTGTGTTGGTCTCATTTTTTGCACTGTGCGCAGGGAGAAAATGTCTTTTAGTAGTTCACACCCTTATAAGCCGGTGTAGGGCATAGAAAGGGGCTGCGGGAAGTGGGTTTATAGTATGGCCCACTGACTGTCACCTGTCCATTCGTAGAATCTGCATTGAACTCTTATTTTAATTTCACAAAGAAAACATTTAGAACTTGAGCTACCACTGCTTATAAAATATTTGGGACCGGACTATGCCTACAATGGGTGTAGAATCTCTGAAGACCTTGCTGTTGGTGCTAATTAGAGTGAGCGAGCATAAAATGCTCGAGTGTCGTTATTCGAGACGAACTTTTCCAGGCTGTCGAGTGCTCGTCTCGAATAACGAGCCCCATTGAAGTCAATGGGAGACTCGAGCATTTTTCAAAGGGACCATGGTTCGGGAATAAAATGTGTTAATTAATTGAAAAAGAATGTTTGATAAGTTGACAGTGTATGCAAACATCTGCAATCTATTCTTCAATGTTCCGCGCGTAATTATTCCCGACAAGTAACAGATGTGAAGAACAGTGAAGATAGAATAAAAACAGGAACACAGGATATTTAAGTGAAAAACACAGTGAAGATAGATGCAGATGTCTGCCATTGCTTACTTGTCGGGAGATACGTTGTCCGGGATCCGTGCTCTTCTCACTGAAAGTCTCCCGAGTCTCCGTGCCCTATGTCCGTGCCATAACGGCAATTGTCATGCCCATGTTCGTGCCCATATGTCCGTGCCCATATGTTCCGTGCCCATCTCGCTGCCGTCATGTCCGACTGTCTCCGTTGCCCCGATATGTCTCCGTGCCCGATGTCTCCGTGCCATATGGTATCCGTGCCCGATTGTCTCCGTGCCCATAGTCTCCGTGCCCCGATGTCTCGTGCATAGTTCCGTGCCCATATGTCTCCGTCGCCGATGTCTCCGTGCCCATATGTCTCCGTGCCATATGTCTCCGTGCCCCATGTGTTCCGATTATGTCTCACGTGCCCCATGTCTCCGTGCCCGATGTCTCCGTGCCCATAGGTCTCCGTGCCCCATATCTGTATCCGTGCCCATAGTCTCGTTGCCCAGATGTCTCGTGCCCATATGTCTCGTGCCAGATGTTCGTGCCCGATGTCTCCGTGCCCGATGTCTCTGTGCCATATGTCTCCGTGCCCATATGTACTCAGGCCCCGCTGTTCCAGGCCCGATGTCTCGTGCCCGATGTATAAGTGCCGCTCCCGATGTTCGTGCCGCGCGCCCCGCTGTCTCTGTGCTCGTCCGGTGTGTGCTGCTCCCTTGTTTTCGTGCTCAACGTGTTCTGCAAGTCTTCTTCACACATATATATGTTTTCACAACTATTTTGTTCGCACCGTCGCGCGTATCTTCCGACAATAAGCGATGTGCCGAACATCTGTAATCTATTCTCACTGTGTTCTCACGTGTTTTTCACTTAAATGATCTGTGTTCACTGTGTTCACTGTTTTATCTATTCTCATTGTTCTTCACGTGTTTTTTTAATTAAATGCTCGATCTCGAAGGGGAAATACTCGTCCGAGCAACGAGCGTCTCGAGTACACTAATGTCGAACGAGCATCAAGCTCGAGAGGCATGTTGTCATCTCTAGTGCTAATGCATTGAGGACTGGGGGCTCAATACAAGGGGGCTCCTCGCACATAACAGTCAATAAGAGAGTGTAACGGTCACACAGCAAAAGAATAACAGTCTCCATGGCAAGAGTGGTGGGAGGAGTCTGTGGACCAGTGGACCCTCATACCTCTCCGGTGGTTCCAGAGACCCGCGGTGGCAGCCAAGGTACAAGAAAAAGTCAGAGCTGGGATGACAGCAGGAACACAGGGAACACTGGTAACGCTGCACGGACTGCAGACACGCTGGAACTTGGAGGCACAGCAGGAAGCACAAGAGGCGACTGAAGACTTGACAAGGAGGCAGGAGCACACGGAGGTACAGGTAACGCTGGAGACGAAACACGGAGGAACACTAGTAACGCTGGAGAACACAGGAAATGGAAGCGTCTGGAACGCTGGGCATAGAGAAAGGCTCTGGGAACGCTGATGGGCTTTCTCTTCCCCGGAACGGCTTAGGGAATCCTGTTATGGAAACCATAGAGATCCTAGGAGAAGAACGGTGAGAAATGAAGGGAGTTTGCGTCTCATTATAGGGCGAGGCCGGATTAGCGAACTCCAATAGGAGGAACACTGGCCCTTTAAGTCTTAAAGAGACGTTGCGCGCGCGCCTAGCAGGGGGAGGGCGCTAGCAGGATACAGCAGGAGCATGGAGAGGTGAGTCCAGGCCAGGGGACTGCCCTTTTGCTTTGTGATTTTGTGCATTTGCCCCCTTTGTTGTGAACCCAGCTCTGGAGTCTATTCTACTGTGTTTGGTCTCCATTTTTTGCACTTTGGTGCAGGGAGAAAATGTATTTTAGTAGTTCACACCCTAATAAGCCCGTGTAGGGCAATAGAAAGGGGCTGCTGGGAAGTGGGTTTATAGTTATGGCCCACTGACTGTCACCTGTCCGTTCGTAGAATCTGCATTGAACTGTATTTTATATTTCACAAAGAAAACATTTAGTACTTGATGCTACCACTGCTTATAAAATATTTGGGACGGGACTATGCCTACCAATGGGTAGAATCTCTGAAGACCTTGCTGTGTGGTGCTAATTAGAGATGAGCGAGCACTAAAATGCTCGAGTGCTCGTTATTCGAGACGAACTTTTCCGTGTTTTTCACTTAAATGATCCTGTGTTCACTGTGTTCACTGTTTTTATTCTATTCTTCATTGTTCTTCACTGTGTTTTTTTAATTAAATGCTCGATCTCGAGCAGGGGAAATACTCGTCCGAGCAACGAGCCGTCTCGAGTACCTTAATGCTCGAACGAGCATCAAGCTCGGACGAGCATGTTCGCTCATCTCTAGTGCTAATGCATTGAGGACAGGGGGCTCAATACAAGGGGGCTCAGCACATTACACGTCTAATAACGTGTAACGGTCACACAGACAAAAGAACTAACAGTCTCCATGGCAAGAGTCCGGTGGGAGGAGTCTGTGGACCAGTGGACCCTCATACCATCTTCCGCGGTGGTCCAGAGACCCGCGGTGGCAGCCAAGGTACAAGAAACAGTCAGAGCCTGGGATGACAGCAGGAACACAGAGGAACACTGGTAACGCTGGCACGGACTGCAGACACCGCTGGAACCTTGGGAGGCACAGCAGGAAGCACAGAGGCAGACTGAAGACTTGACACAGGATGGCAGGAGCACACGGAGGTACACTGGTAACGCTGGAGACAGAAACATGGAGGAACACTAGTAACGCTGGAGACACACAGGAACATGGAAGCGTCTGGGAACGCTGGGCAACAGGAAAGCGTCTGGGAGCTCTGATGGGCTTTCTCTTCCACAGGAATGGCTTAGGGAATCCTGGTATGGAAACCATAAGGAGATCCTAGGAGAAGATCCGGCGAGAAATGAAGGGAGGTGCTGTCTTATAAGGGCGAGGCCGGATTAGCGAACTCCAATCAGGAGGACACTGGCCCTTTAAGTCTTAAAGAGACGTTGCACACGCACCCTAGCAGTGGGAGTGCGCCGCCTAGCAGGAATACAGCCAGGAGCATGGAGAGGTGAGTCTAGGCCAGGGAGCGGGATCGCGACACATAGAAGGGCATGGGTGTCCCTGCAATCCGCAACAAGGATCGCGGGTGCATCAGTGACAAGTGAATTGCTGGAGATCATGGTTATCTCAGATTTTAGGAATTGATTTATCTGGTGGCAATAATAGCACAGCAAAGAGATCCAGAAACATTTCTCTATTCACTGGGTAGTAGCCTATTTGTTTTAATGGTTGTTGGGCTGCAGTCAGGTGTCTGCGTTGGGACAGTTTTTTGCCGTCGTACGATCCTACTGATTCGGACTGGGCACAGGATTTAACATTCAAATTGTGTCGCAAGTCCAAGCACTTACATGCACCACTTAAAAGAAGGTGAACTCCATCGGACCTGAGCGGGGAAGCGACACATGCATGACATCGGGCGCTCTAGCTTCAAGCACCAACGGACAAAACACACATAGCTGTGCATCACAGGGGACATTCCTGGTTGTTGCACCTTCTGTGTGTGACTTTTGGAACCCCAAGAAATCTTCCCAATCTGATTCTGAGATAATTTTGTTTTTTTTAATGCTACAGGACAATCTTCAAAAACAATGGCTGGTGATTCAAAAATCATCATCCATATGGGGTATCCAGATGTGTCATTTTCCTTTTAGCTTCTGAAATAAAAATAAATGGACTTTTAACTCTCCATGTAGAGAACTTAGGGCTCCGTCACAAAAAAACGCCAGTGAAATCAATCCTTCACCAACAAAGCAGAAGTATTACAATTTGTTTTTGGTGAGGGTCCATACAAGAGGGACTGGACCCCATAGCAGGACTCCTGAATGGGGCCCCCTCGATTAATCGCAATATTATGCCATTGTAACAACGTTGTTAAAAGAAGAAATGCTGAGTTCCTAATCTTCTAACCCCCATATTTTTCTTTTTTATTTATATGGGACATGTACAGGCACACAACATTATTCTTCTCACATACAAACATTTATACACTCATATGACTCATGTAATACAAATACATTCATACATGATATACACACACATTATACACCCTGATACTTATATACTTCATACTTGACTGTACAAACGCCTCGCACCTTGCATGTTATACCTCACTGTATGAACCCGCTTACACTGTACCATTGCTCTACAATGTTCATTACCACTCTACACTGTAATACTGCCTACACTGTAATTACCGCTCTACACGTTTTACTCAATCCGTAAGTACCATTGGTTCTTCCTTCTTGATCCTCCCTTCCGCACTCCGCTTTTTATAACGCTCACACTCTCGTCTCTCAACTCCCTCTATCATGTCAACCTCCCTAACCCGTAGCGTTATGCCCTTACCCTGTTTTCTCCTACGCAATATTTCACTGTCCTCCGTCTTTATCCGTCCATAGCAAGTCCATCAACACTCCGACCCCTTTCTTTATCCCCTACTCTCGTCCATTCCACCCTTACCCCCCTCCTCCCTCGTTCATCCCCCATCTCGTCTCCGCTCCTTTCCTCCCTCGTCTCCTATCCATCCTTTCCGCCCCTCCCTTCTTCCTATTTTACTACCCTTCTCTCTTCTAATCTCCACCCCCTTCATTACGCCTCTACACGGTACATGCCGCTATACCTGTACCTATTGCTCTACATGGTATACCACTCTACACTGTACATCCTGCTCTACATGTACATACCGCTTTAACTGTACATGCCGCTCTACACTTACATTATTGCGCTCACACTGGTTCATACCACTCTACACTGTACATACGCTCTACGCTGTTCAACCCCTCTACATTGGTACATCACCGCTCTGCCAACCTGCAGCTAGACACTCACTTGTACATACCAGCTCTGACTCTGCAGCTAACTCCCCTAATACCGCTTATCTGTCCATTACAGCGCCCTGAAACCTGCCATGCTAACCTCACCTCATACGCCTTATACTGTTACATCCCGCCTGAACGCATGCTATACCTCACCTACATACTGCTCTACATTGTACATACCAGCTCTGCACCTGGCAGCTATACCTCACCTTACTACGGCTCACATTGTACATACCGCTCCAGCACCTGCAGGCTATACTCACCTTTACCTACCGCATCATACTGACATACCCGCTCTGAACCTGCAGGCTATACCATCACCTACATATCGGCTTACATTGTACATACAGCTCTGCAATGCAGGCTATAACCTCACCTTACATACTGCTTACCTGTACATTACTGCTATGAACCTGCCAGGCTATAACCTCACCTTAAATAACTGACCTCTACATTGTAACTACAGCTCTGAACCTGCAGCTATCCTCACTAACATTACTACTTTCTATCATGTCACATACAGTGCTCTGAACCTGAGCTATACCTCACCTTAATACAGCTCTACATTGCTACATAAGCTCTGAACCTGCAGGCTATACTCCACCTTACATAACTACTCTACATTGTACATCCGCTCTGAACCTGCAGCTATACCTCCACTTACATACTGCTACTACCTTGTACATACAGCTCTGAAACCTGCAGGGCCTATACCTCACCTTACATACTGCTCCAATTGTACATAACTCTGAACCTGCAGGCTATGCCGCCACCTTACATAACTGCTCTACAATGTACATACAGCTCTGAACCTGCAGGCTATCCGCACCTTAAATACTGTCTACACTTGTACATACGCTCGAACATGCAAGGTTCAACCTCCTGTACAAATCTCTACACTGTACAGACGCCTCTGAACTGCAGTATACCTCACCTTATTACTGCTCTACACTGTAACATACTGCCGCTGAACCTGAGGGCTAATACGCACCTTACATACTGCCCTACATTTAACCATACAGCTCTGAACCTGCAGGCTATACCGCGGACCTTACATATGCTCTACACTTGCATACCTACTGCTTCTGACACCTGCAGCTTACCGCACTTAACATACAGCTCTATCCTGTACATACAGCTACTGAAACTGCAGGCTATGACCTTCCACGTACAAACTGCTCTCCATTGTACATACGCCTCTGAACCTGCAGGCCTATACCTCACCTTACACTGCTCTAACACAGTAAAGATTCTGACCTTGAATTAGCACGTAACATTTGCTACTTCAAGGATAATGAGCAGGTGGAACTGAACCCGTGAAAGGGGTTTGAAATATTAGACACGAGTGAAGTCAATAATGGGGATTGAGTGTTTTGGAAACAGTCAAGTACAAGGATAGAAGCTTCTGACAAGAAGTGAGATATACGATTTGTCAGATTCATATTCACACCAGTCCTGTCCAGCGTGTGTCTATCGTTTGCAGTGGACAGGATAAGTCATCTTAGTACAAATGGGTATTCGGTCCCCAGTTCCTTAGCTCCCAGGCGCAATGATGAAGTTTGGGAGAAATTTGGGACCTTTTGGTCTTCTCACACAGATAAAGCTATGCAGAAGTCTTGTGGTCCAATTTTGAGGGGCCACTGATTTTTTGACGTCTGAGGGCAAATGGACCTTTTCTTCTCCATCAAGTAACTTATTGTGCGTGATGTGGGAACTGTGTTATTAACGTGTTACAAGCGTAAAGGACACTAGTATTACGATGCCTGTGGCGCCAAAAACCCTTCTCACGTGAGGGAGGACAAGGTCCCTATCGGCGATATCTTTGTGAAACCGTAAACTAAACAATACATGGTCGGGTGACTTTTGTTACAGCAGAGGGTTCTATAAGAGATGGTTTCAAAAGTATTCAAAACCCCTTGAACATTTCCTCATTTCAAAACTGCAACCACAATTAACTTGTTTTATTTACCGTTATTCCGGCCTAGATAAGACGACCCACCCCTACTTCCTGTTAAAATATAGGTTAAGATATTCCGAAGTAAGACTACCCCTTTTCCAACGCATACAAAACACTGGTAAAAATAACAAATTATCCTGGCCCCTCCCAGTAAGCCATAATTAATGTCCTGTCTCCCCCCCCCCAGTACGTATATTAAGTCCTGGCCCCCAGTAGCTATAATACTTCCCTGCACCACCAGTAGTCTAATTGACTGTCCCACACCCCCAGTAGCCATAAGATGTCCACCACACCAACAGGCCCTTATATTTAAGCTAAATAAAAAAACACATAATTCTACCTTATCCACGCTCCTCTTACGTGCTGCCTCTCATCAGGGCGATCCGGCGGCAGGCGACGGCTGATTGGACGACGCTGCAGGTCAGGTGACGGCGTCATAGACCTCAGCAGACCCGGGCAGGCAGGACGCGTACACATAGCGCGTCACGATGGGGTCGATGGAGCTGGTAATAGTGTGAGGTGGGTGGGACGGGGGCGGATCGGGGGCCCGTTCTAATTATGTATAGACAGCTCTGGCCTCCCTGATCCAGCGCACTTGGGACCAGAGGCAAAACAGTCCGGGCGCTGTAACCAGCAGGCCCGCGGCTGTATCCAATCAAACATCTGGCCCGCTGTGTGCGCCGGTTAGCAGTGCAGTGGCAGGGTCAGGTGCGAGGCCTCTGGAGATGACCGGCAGGGACTTAGCTCGAGTGGATGCGCAGGAAAGATTGAGAAACATTAACCGGCGTATAAGACCGCTCCAGGATCTGGAACAGAAGATTTTTAAGTCGTTCAAAAGTCGTCTTATACGCCGTATCAATACGGTCTATTTTATTGATCGAGGCATCTAAAGGCTCAAGTCATCTATATACTAGTATAAAACCGAGATTTTCAGCAGCAAAAAATGTGCTGAAAACCCTAATGGGCTTATGACTCAATCAAGCATAAAAACTCAGCTTATGCTCGGTCCTTGTACTCGAGTATATACAGTATTTCTAAATTGGAAGAATAAACATGACTCCGAATATTGCTAATCTCACCCACTGTTTTAGTGTTTTAACTTCTATATAGATATGCTCCTGTACTTGATACCCTAATTAAATGTGACGCCTTTAGAAGTCCGAATAAGTTGAAAAGAACATATGTATGTAATTTATCTCAATATTATTTTGTGAAGGTTTTTGTAAGGGAACATAGATGAACAAACAGCTTATGAAAATCTAAGAACACATCAACAACAGCTCAGGGAAAAAGTATGGTATAAGGCATATATAAGAAGTGATAAGTGATAATGAAGTGGATCCCAGCAAGTTTCAGATTACAGCATGGGATTGAAAATTTCTATTCGGTTCCGGATTTGGAAAACCCCACTAGTAACATTTCAATGCCAACGATACATGGTGACGCCATTGTTGGGGTCGCGGAGGCGAATATGGGACGATCTACCCAAGGAGAAAAAAGAAAAATGTTCAAGGGTATGAAACACTTTTAATAGAATCTATGAACCATCCATAACAATAAAGCCAACTAGGAGTGCATGATTCCTCCCCAAAAATGTGGGTGCACACATGTCCTTATTATTGAGTTTGGGTTATGGGACCCAAACCTGCAAAGTTTTGAGTCTTTCGACAATCTTCATACTCAGACATACATAAAAGAACAACAACTGACCTACTGATTACTTGTCGTCTAACTAAACTGACAGCAGGACAAGGAGGCAGTCATAAGTGGCCATTGGTCCTCGGGGGGATCTGCAGAATTAAAGCTCAGTGGGAGTCTTTACAAAAAATGTGGCCGTGCAGCGGTCCTGTGCACAGAAATGACAATGACTAGGCTCATTGTTACAGCCGGTCTTGACCAGTGACACCAATTTTCCCTGGGAACAAATATTGGCAAATTCTACAATCTTCATACGGTAAATCAAATAATTAAAAATACAAAAAATATAATCCCCCACAGAACCAAGGGTTTAATTGTATGTAATGTGAAATAGCTTGAGGCGGTTAAAAAGAGACCGAATTGTTATGTAAAATGGCATTTCAGCATAAAAGGTGTCTTTATCACTTACATAGATAAATTTACGTTGGTAGTGAAAACTAAACAATAATAGTTTGTCAAGGTATTCGGATAAATCTCACATATTATGACTGAGATGAAGGATTACGAGTAAAACTTATGGTGGAATAGTATAAACGTATTCGGGCTGCTATTACTGTGTGCCGGGAAGGAGCCGCGTGTGATGAATATAGACTCTCCTGTAATTCAATACTAGTTATGCACCTTAATAAACACCTAAGCTGGGTTGTAATGCAAATGCAGAGCACTGAATGGGAGGGGCACGCTCGGATACAGTCTTTGTGTAGTGGAGCATAGACCTTGCTCAGACGAAGATCCAACATAAAACACACGATTTCTCAACAACTGCAAAATTACAAAAAAAGTAAGACTATAGAAAATGAAAAATCTGACAGATACAACCCCCAACGACTCGAGCCACCACCATGATACAATACAGAAAGCCATGTCATTAGGCTTCACTGAAGTTCTGCCATTACGGGTGCAAAGAGGCTGGTTTCCCTTAGTAGGGAATCAGGCTATCATCTTCCAACATGCCTGCAAGGCGACTTAATTGGCAAAGTCCATAACTCCATAAGGAGAACTCTTAATCCTGAACTAGTCAAACAGTCTCTCATTCAGGTAAACCAGTTTCCTACTTTTGTACTGAAGAAGACATATTCACGTTAAACAGGGCGCTGTCACCAAATCTGTTCCTTCTGGTAATAGACATACTGGTTTGGTTTATCCACATCAATGTCATAGGCTTCTGAGATTGTGCTACTGGTAACGGGGCCGCCCGACAAGGTAGCAAAAGAGGCTTGGTTCTCTGTTGCCTCCTAAAAAAACATTGTATATTCCTGACCCCCTGTGGAGCGTAAATGGCTTAAAATCCCACACGCTGCAAGGTAGCCTGATTGCAAGTTTCCAACTAAGAACTCTAGCTTTCTGAAACTAGTAAAAGTGGCGTGATATCGCTAAACAGTTTCCCTCACAGTACTGATGAGACCTTAGGTCAAACATTGCTGTCTAGAAAATTTTTTCCTTCTGGAATAGATATACTTGTTTGATTTTCCCACATCTTCATGCTTGATGAAAGAGGGGCCACCTACAAGGTAGCATAGAGGTTTGTCGGGAAATGCCTAAAAAACTATTTGCATATTTCCGAATCCCTCGGTAGAGCAGAATGGCAAATAAGTTCTCCACACCTGATCCAGTTTATCAGAGAGTACAAAGCATCATTGAAGGAAGATGTAACCAGACAACGTTACAAAACACAAAGGCGCAGATTTACTAAGAAGAGATGAGTCTGTTACTAGTGCGTCACGCACCTGTAGTATGCAGGGGCTGGAGCGCCCCCTGACCTGCCCCGACTTTGGTGCACTTTTAACATGGGGGGCAAGCACACTTTATTTCGAAACTTTGCATGATAAACTGTTGTCGCAGGTCCCACTGAGCACGTGCCGCAAAACCTGTGTGCATGAACCTCTGTGTTGCATGCAACTAGTGCAGATCACATCCATAAAAGGGTCCGGACATATGTGGCGGGACATGACTGGACACAAGACATGAGAAGGACAAACTGCTCTATCAGGCAGTTGGCTGATAAAAACCAGACCTTGTGTGTACGCTCATAGAAGTGAATGGGACATGTGAGACAGTTAGAAAATACGACTACGTCACGTCCGAAACTCTCTTACGTGACTGAGCCCTAGCTTGTCCAAACCTAAAAGAACCAAAAGATACGGACTGTTAAGAAAAAAAAACAGAGAACTGATTTTTATGCAGCAGCTCTCAATTCCAATGTGCCTTTCAACTGTGTGTATCTCTGGTTGTGAGATCCAAAACCACAAGCCTAGATGTGATGACTTTGGAGGTGACATATTTTTCCTTGTAGAGGTTAAAATGTGATAGATTCACATAAAGGAGGAAGTTCTAGAAAGGGCATTCAACACTACCTGACCATAGCTAACAGATTAAGGGTAAGAACTGGTGACCGTGTCCCCTTTAATCTGTAATAAATAATCAGAGACCCAGGATAAAAGAAGACTTTTGTGAGACAATCGCTTTATATATAATCTAGCCTTTATCTTCTACATTCAACTCCAGACCCGAATCTGTAGAAATGACACAGAATAAAGGCCAGGACATGAAAGCCAGCCTCCTCAGAATCTAGCATAGAGAACGTAAAAGGAAGGTAACAGAGTTTGTGTATTTATCCTGTCACTCAGGTATAAAGCTTTAATGCTATGCGATCAGGATTGATTCCTCAATATTTAGACATTTATTCTTTCTGGATCCATAGGAATTTCTCAGTGGGGATTGTTGAAGTGCATGTCCAGCTTGTTGGCTGCGAGGTAGTGGATATTCTGAGATATGTCCCTTTTTTCATGCCATCACATAAATACCAAAGAATTTAACACTTTGTGCCTGCAGATACATAGCGTTGTTCCGCATGGAAAGTACTAAAGGGTAATGTGATATATTTTCCAGCTTACTGGGATCAATTGAAGTTGTCTTAGTCGGGAGCTACACATGGGTCAATTTTTAACTAAGTTTATTTTTTCTACTTCAAAGCCAAAATACCAGGAATGGGAATACTCCATAGAAGTCGTGTGCCATTAATCCACTTAATCTTACTTTTGACTGTGGTTTAAATAAACCCAAAAAAAACTACAGCAGGTACCACGGAATACATACACGATAGATTATCTTAGCTTTGTTCTCATAAAACACTATAGAGCCTGGAGCCCCTCAGACTCATTTGGATACAGTCCTTCAATCGGTGAAGATGCCCTGTAAGTTGAATGTGTATGTAGATCGAAACGGTATATTTTAAAAATGTAGTTCAGACAGATTTATTTTTTTTGTCACGTGACAATTGGATTTTCAAAATTTTTGTGCCGTCTAAGGATTTCAATAAGCATCCAACATTAACAGCAATGAGCTGGCATGAGGCTAGGACCCAAAGTGATAGCATGCAGAGAGCTTCAAAGAGGTACGGTAGCCAAGGGGGTTGTTGTAAGTCCTTAAGCGGCACCGCCTGTGTATTAACACAGAATATGTCTGCCATAAAAATAAATTAATCATTTCAACCAAATAATCTATTGTACTTGGACTTATCCAACTCAAAAAAAGTATTGAGGACGGTTTGTTTTTTCCTTTTAAAATGGCAGAAGCTCTCTATAGGGTTTCTCCAATCACTTATCACCCCTATTCACAACATAAAGTCGCCTCAGGTAAGGTATAAAAAATCCTTATCCCCTCCCCAGCTCCTGGTGGATACTCCGGGACTGCTGCGCGACATGACTTTGCGCTCAGGTGGAATAATATACCTGTCGATCAGACCGAACCGGCAACAGGATACCACAAGTGCCGTGCTGTAACTAACGAAGGGGCTCCATTCCGGGTGTTCTCCCGAATTAAATCCATTTAGACTGCTTCTAGGGTCTCGGACTTCCAGATCCCCCTCCCTCGACTTCATGTGGGGGCACCGATCGTTCTATGACAGCCATGCTGTGTTTGATCAGGACCCCAGGGCTGCCTGCTGGCATGCCTGTAAGCTGTCCGCATAACCTCCTTGGATACCTTTTAAATAACCAAAGAGTCAAGTGAAACATCATTTACTATAAAATACTATACAACTCTTTTTCAAATCTAAATAATCTAACAAAGTATCGCCACAAATTCAGGCATTTTCATTTCTGCGTCCACATGCGCATAGTATATTCCTAGTTAATCGTCTACAGAAATATCATCATCATCCAAATTATTCCGAGAACTTGGAATTTCTTATTGTATTTGTATATATCAAGAAAGTCAATGGACCATAACATTCTCCTATGCCACACCTTGATCTGGCATTGATAAATAAGTTGAGGCCCTGACTATGAATGTTCCGTCTAGGTAGAATTAATCAATACTGGCATATGGTATTCATTCAAGTGAAAGAAGCAAAGCTACAATACCATTACTGGCAAAAGACTAATATTGTCCGAAAACTTGTCGGTTAGATCAGATCTCGGGTTGGTGGTTGAGACCATGACGAATGTTCCTGTGGAAACAATATAGACGGTTCCCAGGTAACGAGAACATTTCAAGCAACTGAATGACACATTAATGCAACAGTTCTTTTAGAGGTTTTTTTTTTTTTGTCAGACTTTTTTTTTCTCCCTGGTTTTAGTACATGTTTTGATTTTTTAGCTATATGCACCGTATAGTAAATTAGCATTTTTCAATTTATACGACACCTTCACAAATACCACTTTGGGGAAACATGAAAACAAAGATGAACACGATGTGACCTCCGACAGTACAGCCTAGTCCCCTAGAGGTTGTTACAAAGTAAATTCTTGCCATGAGTTCTTTACAGAAAAAAAGACGCGATCGAAAAAAACTTCACTCCAATATGAAATTAGATTCATTAATATTTAGAGAACACGGGTTGCTTCATAAGTGCGGGCAATGTGACTTCGGGTTTTGTCTTTCCTAAATGAAATGAACGGCAAAATAGATCCTGGGAAAAAGTCGAAGATTAGTGTTTAGCTTGATGACAGAATCCCAGATCCTGTTTAATTACAGAAAAAATTCATATAGACAAATAATAAAACTCTCTGTACCTACACACTTTAATTTTATGGCCATATTTACCAAGTATAAAGCGGCACCTACCACCAGGAATGAAGGGGCTAAGTATGTGTAAAGAAACCCTGGGCTCCAGCTCCAATAGGGGTTAATGGAGCCTGAACACCCTCAGGCTCATTTGCATACATACTTTCATCCGGTGGAGTCTCCCTTGAACCCATGTCACTTGGCAAATATGTGATACTGTATTATCAAGAGGGGGGGTGAGTGCCACCCTTCATTGTTCATAGTTTTTGCTACCACACGTGTCTTGAGGGAGTATATGGAGAAAAACTGCACCTTAAAGGACTTCTGAGTAGTGACCTACTCTTGTTGCCAAACTTTCCTCATCGGTAGATATAATGAAGATCTTTGAAGAATTTTGAACAACCGATCCGTTATTGTAATCATTGGGAGCTCCGGTCGGGTTTTTATACTCCTTTTTTCTATGTTTCCAAAGGGATTAGGACTGGTTCACATCTAGTTTTGTACAAACGTTGTAAGAAGTGCGGATTCCAACGAGTCCTTACAACATATAACCCCAATATCACCTGTTGTATTCTTATACAGTATCGCCCAGTATCCTCTCCCCGCGAGTTGAGCTGCTGGCTGATTAGGGGGCGATACCCAGCAGCAATTTACTGTCCTTAAGGTGTCTCCTCCTTGCTGCAGCAACAGTATCCCTCAGACGATGCCTGGGGAGAGGGATGCAATGCGCTGCACCAGCCCCCATGGGTTTGTATTGCCTATGCTGGAAGTGAAGGAGCAGGGCGCTTGCTACGTCTTTCCATCGCTTTTTTACACTATACGGTCATAGAACTGTTCAGACTGATGCAAAAAACTCTGCCTCTCTATGTGAGTATAGATCAATAGGTATGATCGGATTTATATCTCGGGAGCTTTCCTAGCGAATACAGAAAAAGAGTGAAAACGGCCTTGTCGTCACAGTTCTTTTTCGAGGAGGTCGTTGAATTAAACATCTGGAGTCGTTTCCTCAGCCGTCTTTTATAGGGTTCTTTGGTCGCTAAACTTCCCTTGCCAAGATTATTTTCTGTGGCCATCCTCACTTCTACCTAGGTTCTGTGAGCCGCTTGCCTGTTATCGTACGCCCAAATAAAGCCAATATGTTAACCTGTCCAATCCTCCTACTAAAGAAACTGCCATGTCAGCACCCTTAGCGGATCACCCAAAGCCTAGTTAGGCGAGTTCCGCATAGTATTTGCCCTATCAAGGGGGCATTTATCCACTTCAACAGGCATTAATCTGCAAACGACAGCGCAAACACAAATTTGGCCACAGTTTTCACTTGCCTGAGAGCTTGCAACCAGTCTGTGTGTGGTTGCACTTTAGGGACTACGGTTTCTAACAGTTAGGGACATTCCACACGATGTATGCCGCCCATACCGTAGTAC
This sequence comes from Engystomops pustulosus, assembly GCA_019512145.1. Lineage (NCBI taxonomy): Eukaryota > Metazoa > Chordata > Amphibia > Anura > Leptodactylidae > Engystomops > Engystomops pustulosus. The sequence goes on from CM033643.1 coordinate 201,795,675, forward strand.
GGGGCATACATCGGCGCTGCGGAGAGGGAGAGCGGTGATGAGCGCAGCTCACACACCGCCCCACTCCATAGGAGATACAGTCCAGCGCGTACACGGGAAAAGATAGGAACGTCGGCACCGTTACCGCTCCCGTACGAGGCGTGAGCCCTAGAAGTGTATGGGGGACGGTTTTTATTTCGGCCGTTACATACATGTGTGTGAAGTATCCTTAACCAAGAAGTCAAGAAACAGTGTAACCATTTTAGTATTGTTAGTTTACATGCCCCTCGTTACTCAGGTTGTTAAAAAAACGTATAACTAATAACAGCATGTAATCGTCACAGGGGCCGGGATACAGTGATCAGAAAGTAAGAACCAAAATAAGTCACACTCAGCAGTAAGAAGACCTTCCGCAGAATTTTACGCCCTGTTTGGAAGTAACATGCCTGCAGTATGTTACTCCCCATATCACTAAGATTAGCTGCCAGTGAGGACCTGTACCTTATAACAGTTTTTTTTCTGATATGCAAATTAGCTTTTCTGACCCAGTCTAATGGCTCTCTTGCGCTCCTCTCTCTCCTGGGCTTGCCAGTAACATCCCGTATTTTGACTGACGCTCTGCCTACATTGTATTGTTATTACATACAATACATTGTTATATTCATGTCATAGACCAGAGTGCCAATCATCTATGTCCCTTTAGCACGTCATCACATTAAGTACTTAACTGCTGTATGATGAATGAACATCACGCTACCTCCCAGGGGATGGGACGAGAAAAGTTCTCGGAGGCTGCTATGATTTCATGTCATCAATACATACGGGGTACTTTTTAAATGTAAATGGTACAGGACAGTGGATGGACATCACCCTAGTCACATGACATGAACTGGCTGAATCAGTAAGGAGCATTAGCTAATCAGTAAGATGGTGGATGGGAGAGGGCTGGTCAAGCGAAAGAGAAACGCCCCTCGATTACAGGTTATTATGAAGAATAAAATTGATTTATGGGGATGTGAAGGAAACAAGTTATGTCTACTAAAAGGAGGGGCTTAGTTTAGTTAATATAGCTCTACGGGAACATGTATTAATGCCAAATGTGGGTGACAGGTTCCTTAAATACCCTGCTGCACTTTTTATTTCTCTGGATAATCCCCAATATTCAGTGGACAAAAAACGTCGAAGCATTTATTGGAATAAGTCTCCTTGTTGATTTACAACACCAATCTGTCAAAAAGGGAGGATTAGGTCTCACAGTTTCCGAAAAGCAATAATTATTGCTTCGGTTTGATCTATGCTGTGTGATCTATGTAACTACGGCTCCAGTATGAACTGAATAAGAGGCTGAAAATTGCATCAAAAACCGTGTTTAATTTCATGGTTTAAAAAAAAAATGTGGGGAATTCATTTAATCAAATAATACTAGTTGTTAAAAAAGGGAAAACAAGTAATTAGGTGAAATCTGGATTATGACCCACATATAAGAACACTCAGTTCTACCAAACTTGTCTTATTAAAGGTACAGTATAAGCCTAATTTTATTAAAACACAAACACGAATTTGCCTTAACCTTTCCGTTGGCTCCTCTATTTTCCACACATTCATAAAACCTGAAAGTTTTTGGTTTCATATATAAAAAGGGATTTAATTTGTAATAAATCGATGAATGAAATAAACACATACAAAATTATTTCTAAAATTACTAAAGTCCTTTGAAAATAAACTACGCAAAACACTTGCGTTTTAATTTTACATATTAAAAATCTTATATTTTGGATTTGTGTATCGCGACCAGTGAATGAAAAACGTCCCAGCATGTTTTAATACACGTTTTTTATGGACATCTTCGGCATTATGCTAATAAAATAGTAAAATAAACGCCTTAATAGAAAATTCATGTAGAGGAGGCAAAAATTTTTTTAAAATATGTGATAGATATTAACTTTATTATCGTATAATTACCGTAGGTAAAATATAATAGTATATATATTTCACCTTAAAAGCAGCAAATCTTAAAAATTGAAAATAAAAACAAGGCCTCGTTAAAAACACGGAATTAGCGTTTTCGCTCTAATAACTTTTTTGGCTTCTTTCATCAGTTGCTTCACGTCTTCACTTATTTTGTCCTCTGAATCGGGCATCCAGTCTGAGTCTTCATCAGTGATGTAAAAATCCTCCTCTTCGTTAATTCGCATCAAGAAGCTGTCTTCTAAGTCATAATCATTGCTGCTCCGTCATCATCACTGTGCCATCCAAACACTCCTTTTGGCTAGGAAACCAAAGCAAAAAAAGTTTCAGGTTTGCCTATGAGACTGTCAGGGTGCCAAGCCATGGCGCGTGGTTAGAGAACAATTCTTTGACCATGGTTCATCCAATTCCAATCCGCCTGAACGATTAGCACAACTCCAGAAGCACCCTTTTTGGCCCCTTTGTGTTACCAGTAATGGCCCAATATTGGAACATTTTTTTGTCCTTTTCATACTGATAACATCATATTTCCAAAGTACATCGATGGTCCAATGTTGGGTGGGTGGGGGTGGGTGGGCGATAGATCATCAATATGTAGGATTGGCTGTTCTGGAATCTGATGTTGCTCTATACATGGATGGATCAAGGCAGATAAGGCTTTGTTATTGCATATATATAGTGAGAAAAATGCAACTTGAATAGGAACGGAGGCAATTACAGTAGTTCCTTACATAATTGCTTAACAGTCGACATAGCCCTCCCGCTTCTAGATTTTGTCCACTGTATAGGATCTCCTGCCTAGTAGTAGGCTTTGAAAAGAGATACTCGGAACAGGGTATGGGTGTAGGACCCCCAACAATCCCATATAAAGTTTTCAAGGGTTAAGTACACAAGGGACCTAATAGATGAATATGGGTTCACCCTAAGTAGAGTTCTCTTATCCATAGCAGTCTTGGGTCAGTGGGCAGGGGGATTCAGAGTTTTTAACAGCACGGATACGTCATTACACAAAAATTATGACCTGTGACGTACAGGAAAGTTCACAGTCCTGCGGTTGGCCTGAAGCGTGGCCTAATCATGGGACTTAAGAAGATGGTGTACCAGGGTAAGTACCAATATGGCTTGACCCTACAAGGGTCAGGAAACAGGAACTCCAAATAGACAAGCCAAGGGTAGGCAGGTCTGCAGGGTACTGGGGTGTGGAGTAGCCTTCGACCCAGGACGCTCACTAAGGCTACTCCACAACCCCCCTACTGCGATCTTGAAATTAATTTGCATGACAAGATTACAAGTTTATTCTGCAAGGCTGCATCCCCATAATTGCAAAAAAAAACAGGATGAAGCTGATGCGGGTGAGGAAATACCATAGGAACCTCTTCAGGAAGTGTTTCCCAATGATCGATTTTCTTTAAAGTTAGGAAAAGATATTCTTTCATAGGGAATAGTACATTCGTAGTCAGGAGTCAAGTCCTTTCCATTGCTATATGCCCACAGAAAACAAAAAATAGAAAAATAGTAGTAAAGAAGATTACAGTATACCAGTCATTGAAATGAATATTTGAGGACCAATAGTCCAAAAATACTAAATCTGATTTTAGATTATTACACCCGAAACGCATTCCAGTCATACACAGACAATAGCAGCTTAGTTATGGATATGTCGCTTGGTATTTTGTATTGTGTTGATCCATTGTAGCTCCACAAAAAATCGGAATTCAATACATAAGCCTGGAATCACTTAAAATAATAATTCCTGCGCCCAATGTTAATATAGTGAGAATGTGGCTCATAACATTGATGAGAGGTATCTTTGCATTTTTGATTTGTCTTTGTACTGAAATTCATAGAGAATGTCACGGAATGAGCTCCGCCAAGAAAGAATCCAGGATGATGTACAGTCTGATTCTGATCGTTGTGTTTCTGAAGAGGGAATACTATGCATGCCTCAGGCGAACAACTCATTTATTGCCCGCTCAATGACGCATACGCTTGCAGTAGACCGGCTCCATGTCAGGGCAGTCGTCACCAATTAGAATTCATTTCACTAACGACTTCCGGTACGAGCTCCACCCCCCTCGTGTCAAAATATGCCTAATAATATATTATTAATAGTATATGTACCCGGTTGCCTTTTTGGTGCCCCCACACCCCGGTCGCCCATCACGGCTTTAACCGCAAGTCTTTTATGCTGAGCCTCGAGAAGTCCCCAATATTGTCCACTGTGTTTAGTACTTTTATTTCCACAATCAACAATAACTTTATTCAATGGATCAAAACAGAGAAGAGAAGATCCTGCGGCCACCCACTACCGTACTGCCACTCAGGCCTTGTCCACGTCGGCGCCGGCTCCAAGCCGCCACCAAGGGTAGGATACCCACCGGTGCATAATTAAATCCAATTGTTGTAGTGTTGTGACCAAAGTCACTATTGAATTGGGGAGAAAATGAGTGTTTCTGGTATTACTGCGCCCAACAATGTGAATTGAGTTCCACTGGAAGCGTTTTTTCAATGTGTTGGTCTGTGGAAGACTGGTACAGGACATAATTGCTGCGAGAGTGGAGACAGACAGAAGTGCAATCACTGCTGCGCAGACCAAAGCTTCCAGATTGTCATGGGCTAACAATGCACCGGTGTAACCACCCAGTCCCTTAAAGAAAGGGTGCTGGAGAAGTAAGAGGGCTTCTACCTGGAGACACAGAGGCCGGATGTGTGAGAGCAGCACGTGAGCTGTTGAACATATGTTTCATGCGATGGCAGGAGAAGCTGCCCAAGCCCCCCCCCCCCCCCCCTCCCCCAACCCACCCCCCCCCCCCTGATATAGTGAGGGCCGCCACCCAAGTCCATAGCTATTTGGAGAAGACAGGCAGGATTTTGTTTGAGGTTTTGTGTGGGATGCACAGTTTCAACTTGAATCCGGCTGTCCATGAGAGCTTTGTCATTGCCGACCCCCACATTTAGCTGCACCCCTACAGTGTGTGTACATGTCTATGTGTGTGTATATGTATGTATAAGTAAAGCACCTCTGTCGCCACCACCCCAAGGATAACATCCCAATTTCATAGTGTGTGTGCTACTTGTAACAATTTTTGTTACAGACATGAGTTATGTTGATTATGATAGTACGGATACTCACGTCAGAAAATTAGTTTAGTTTTACTTTTTATGTAAAGGTTACAGACCACAAAAAGGGTGAGTTAAAATTAAATTATTCGGCACAAATTCCCAGTGACAACGTAATGAAAAACGAGGTGGTAATTAAACGCCAAGGCGGTACTTCTATTTCGTGTCATTTATCTTCTGGCTATTTAGAGAAGTTACATTGTATGCACGTTTTTGCATTTAATATCATTTTTACATTCAGCACGCTTGTAACCCTTAAAGACAGGTTCTGAAAAGGTAACAAGGAAATATTTAAAGGGGGTTGTCTAACACAGGAGGGGGTCTCCGTTATGAGACCTGTACATATCTGGGATTCGTTTACCCGCATTGCACTCCAAAATGAAGGGAAATGGCCGATCCAGGGAAAAGACGAAGTACCAGATTACGAGATGGAGGAGCCGGCATGCAGACTGGCCTCTCAATTCATGGGGTACAATGGGGATACATTAGACCCATGTGTGATCAGTTGGGGTCCCATGAAGAGACCAATCGAAAGGTATCCCCTTATTCCTAAGATAGGTGCGAAAACCTGTTTCCCTTTGAAACCAACACCGTTTCCCCAATGAATAGTCATTTTAAATAGCAGAATATCTGTCGCTTTATGTTTTTTTTTTTTTTTTTTTTTTTTTTTTTTTTTTTCTTTATTAAATGAGTTTCCCGATGCACCAGAGGCAAGCATTGCATATCCTACACCGGGCAGTGCCCTCCCTCCTACGAGCTTTAGATAATTGATTGACATCCCTGGTATATTGTAGATCCCATAGTATGTATTGTTAATAAAACAGGAATGAAAAGACCTTTTTTAGGATTCCCTTTCCTTAGCTTCATCCCTGAAAACCAACACAAAAAAGTGAATGCAGCAAACAACAAAGCGCTGAATGCTCGTGTTCTTTCTCACCTCTGAAGGATTTTATTAATATAATTACAATATTTCTTACATTGGTTTATTAAAAAAGAACCCATTACCAGATGTTTAGCCCATTAAACTACGAGGCCCCTCGGAAGTGGGATTGAAAGTCCTTTCTAGATTTCCTCTTATATGTGAAATATCCCCTGAGTCAAGATGGTTGCAGGGGTTAGTGTCACTTCAGAAGCCCCTATGGCTGTGCTCAAAGCACCTAGAACATGATAATTGGGTCATATAAAAAAGGGAATCTCATCTTCAGATCATCAGGCTTAATAAGACCATGATATTAAGGACGGTTAGCCGTCGGAAACGCGTCGTGGTGGATGAATCTACACTGTGGAGTTTTTGCAGACAATTATTGAATAAAATTTGAATACAACTGGAACCTGGCTGGACCATGGTTATTTTTATGTGTACGGACCTTTCCAAACGAGGTGGTCGTTGCCGGAATGTGCGTGAGGACACAGGAGTTGGAGGTATGCTGGAGTTCTATTTTGATGTCCCTTATTTCGTGACTACGAACTGTAAATTCAGTAGTTAAAAAAAAATTCTATAGCTGAGGTATTTCCAATTATGAATTAGCGCCTGTATCTCTGGTTTTGTAACTAAAAAAGCCATATGAATCTGATTGTGATCTGAAAGATGGAGATCTTATCTTACACAGACCAAAGCATGTTTCTTAGTTCTATAGAACAGAAAAGAGGGGTCTAAAGTGACACTTTCACTTCAACCACTGAATTTAAACTCATCTCATTCTAGTTACAAACAAAACCTGATGAGTGAAACATTGTTAAAATGCCCACTTCAGCACGGTGTGACATGAAAAAAGAAAAAGTTCCATTTATGGAAGCAACATACATATTCTCCAAATGGGTTGGCTAACTATGGCACTGGTGCAGATGGTGGGCATCGGAGCCTTTCTGTGGGCATCAGGCCATCACCAGAGATGATCAGGTATCTTCCTGCAGTCCCAGACAGCCCAGGACTTTGCTGTGCACAGAGGATTTTAAAGTGAACAGCTCTACCTATGCTCTACCTGGGGACTATTTTCTGCTTTATTGGTTGTCATCAGGTGCTGGTATGAATGAAAACTGTGACAGAGGGGGTATAAATCACACATTACATTCTGTGTTGGTATTGTGATAAATATTGGGTCTTTTTTTGTAGTTGGGCAACTCGTCCTCAAAAGGTTTTCCTTCACTGGACTAGAGGATAAGGATGGATGTGTCAGATTGTTCAGAGATGCCATCACTTACCCTCGTCCTAGGACAACGGGCAGGGAGAATACAGAGAACATAAGAAAGCAGCTGCTGACATGCAGGAGTCGAGAAAGATCAGTGCAGAAGTAAATAGTCTTATTGTATTGCTCGGTGACCTTTCCTCTTGTTCTCATGATCCAGCTGTAGCCTTCAAAGCCAGAGAGAAGGCCGGTGATGAGCAGGGCAGGCTTATGGATGCACACTAGATTTTTATTTTTTTTAAACTGGGAAGGAGTAGGCTAATTGTTGGAGCATGAGGAAACTGATAGACTGGACAGCAGAACGGACACAAGGAAGCTGCTTTCTGCAATACTGAAGCAGATGAAGGGAATGGCACATTGCCAAAGCCTCTCCGCCACACCCTTTGCTGAACATGGAGTTGGCATCCTCCAGTTGCACATTTCTGCATTCTGTTGCCAAGACAGAAAAACTGTACAGGGGCAAAGACCGGCACCAAAAAAAAACCCAAAAAAAAATCTGTATAATAAGGCAACGAATGTATATTGGAAAATGTTAGTTTCCAGCTATCACAGCTATAGAAAAAAAAAAGTTATAAACTTTATAGTTACACTTTATATAAAAGTCTATCGTTAGGCGGATTGTTTTCCACTCGACAGCCTCCAATTTTAATGGGTTTGTCAATAATACTATGCGGCAGATAGTTCTGTGGCAACTAAATAGGCAATTACTTTTACTTTGGCACTACAAGAATGCCGTGGCTGGCTTTTCTTATTTTCCTAAACATTGGAAAATCGTGATGTGTGGAGAGGCCGGGGAAAAATGTCATACTAAGGCAATTATACTTGTGGTTAGGTGCCCGACTGTGCTAGTCCTCGTACCATCCTTCATCTTGCCATAGGTCTGAAACTGCTTACAAAGAACGAAAAAGGGTAAGAATTTGTTTATGCATTAAAGAAATATTTAAGGTCTATATATCATGCGGGACTTTGTGCAATCTATGCTTGTAGAAAATAAGGCCGACAACAATAGGCTGCATTTCTTATTATATTCGACATAAGGTCTGCATTTCCCTTGACTAAAGAAAAGAACTTCGCCACATATCCAAAATGATATATTTTTTAGGATTAGGATTTATAAAAAGGAAAGATAAAAACACACAAAGAGTAACATTTCAAAACAAAATGAAAAGGCAACCTGTTAAGACAATTGAGATGAACGGTAATTTAGTGTCCAATATCATCTCAGGGCTCTGGCTCCACAGCTCGGCTACACTGCCACTCCGACTCTCCTCACTCAGGTCCAGCAGGAGTAGGTTGAGTCGAGCCATGCGGTGCTTTTAAAGGGACATCTACCACCAGGATGTTATTGATTGTAGCAGACTACATGCAAAATGAGCTGAGGGAGACTCCAGGCTCCATTAACACCTATAAAGCATGGAGCCCTAGGATCAGTGATAACAGTCTTTGATCCTGGGGTAGATGCCCTTTAAAGGAATTTTACCATCAGGTCTACAGATGGTAGATGTCCCACAACTTACATGCTAAGTCATTTATCAAAAGGGGATAGAAATGTCTTTTTATCTTCAGGGATAATAATCATCTTTATGATTATAGCGCACACAGATTACGCAGCGCTGCACAAAGCATGTCAAATTGGTCCCGCACCATGGGCGCTTCACAATATAAACAACCTACAGTATGTTTTGGAGTGTGGGAGGAGGAAAAACGGAGGAACTGGGAGGAAACCCACGCAAAACACAAGAGAGAAACATACCAACCCCCTTTGAGATGTTGACCTGGGTGGGATTCGAACCCAGGACCCCAGCGCGCAAGGCCACAAGTGCTACCCACTCTGCCACCCCGCCGCCAGGGATGTCCGGATAAGGTCAAAAATGTCTTTAAAAGTCTATAAAATACGTGATGAGCACAGGAGATCCCAGCTATTTGTAAGCGGTTATGTTAGGACCCCTCCCCCCTGGTCATGTCCTCATCGTGCAGAAAGCAACAAACATCACGATGGTGGGCTGAAACCAGGCAGCGAAGAAGTACGATGGGGGGGGGGGGGGGCCCGGGGGGGGGGGGGGCTGCATAAATAATCAGATGGCTGAGCCAAGAGGAGGCTCTGGGTGGAACAGGTGGAGCACCTGCGGCTCATTGCATATTTGATAAATTACATTTTCTAACCGAATCGGAGGTTCCTGGAGATAATAAAGAGGTTGCCATTCCATGGGAAAACAGAGAAACAAGCAGGTAAGTTTGGATATCTACCATCAGCAAAATGTAAGCTTAATTAAGGCTTGATTTGCCTATTCTAAAGTTTTGGGCTGAAGGAGAAGCGGATTATAAAAACAAAGGTATGGTGGTGGCATGACATAATATCGCAGGTAGTTGAGGTAGGTGGATGATTTCCTTAAGCCAGGTAATTCAACCCGGCTTCACCACTGCGGGGGTTTTTTGTACCACGATGGCTTATTGTGGAAGTGCCGGACGCATCAGAGATTGGGACTGGCAGCCCCATCTATAGTAAATTTAGAAGCGAGTGCTGCTAAGGACAGGCATGTATAAGACAATAGTAAATCACACATATACAAGGAACTGGAAGTTATGAAATTTGAAAATTTAATGTAACATTATAAGTCTCTGCGACCCCAAATGCTATAACTGAAATGACCCCAATGTTGTCTGAATTACAATGAGGCAGTATGTGAACTATTGTGCATAATTTAATCTAATCTGAAGACATTTTCAGGTGTCGTTGTTTCAGTGTTTCAGAGTAGAGAGGACTGTAAAAAATGAATTTATATCAAGAAATGCAGTAGGACTTGGTGCACCGCAGTGAGGTCTCATCTTCTTTGCCTCTTCTCTTAATTAAGGGCAACAGAGGCTTCTGAGTTTATATTGAAGTGGACTTCAAGCATCCTTAGTGCTTGAAATTCCAGTACAATCATTGCAATATAAGGGTATTTCACAGTTCTGCTGCTACACAATACACAAAAAGTTATTGGTAGCTCAGATCTCCAGGCCTGATGCCAAACAAAAATTACTTATAGACTCCCTTTAAATACATTCATGCATGGATACAATACATAAAGGAAGGTATCATCCGTACCGGTGGCCTTGTGTGTTTGTTATATTCCAGCTTGTTGCTGGGGATTTTTACAACAGAGAAAAAAAAAAAACAAACATTTATACATAGTTAATGAGATCCTCTAAGTACGGACATAAGATAGAGTAGTAAATAGAAAAATAGAAATTGTTTAATACTGGAGGGTACTATGTGTTTTATGGACAAGTTCCCCACCTTTTATAAAGAAGCCTGCAGTACCTTTCTTCACCACACACAATGCTATGAGCGGTTGATGGGTTCCAGTACATTGCGAGTAATAGGAAAAAAGGAATAGTGTTTTAATCGCTGACACCTTTCTTTCATGTGAGAGAAATACAGGACGTCCCGGCGTACATACAAGATAGGTTATGTAGGGTTGTTCTTAGTGAAATTGTTATGTAAGTCGGAAAGGAACTGTATATTTATCAGTGTAGCACAGCAGAACTTTTTTGGTCTCTGTGACAATTGGATTTTTAAAAATGGTGGGGTTGTCATAAGAACCAGGATTAAACACTTAAATCTTCATTACAGACACTGTGATATGTATAGCTGATATTGTAGCCTAGGACTAAAGTACAGCAAATTACCAATTATCCAGAGGTCCGTTTGTAACTAGGGGTCGTATGTAAGTCGAGGTTCTTAAGGAGGGACCGCCGCCTGTATGTCATTACCAAGACGTGTGCACATGGACGGAGTGTGGGATCGTTAAAAGCTAACAACATCATCTATGTACCTTGTGCACCTGCTCGTCTTATCGTGTGCTTGTTATGACAACTTTATAATGGGTATACAGCATGAAAAATTAATCCTTTCTGGAGAAAAAAGAACAGTGTGCGCTGATGATTGTAGAAAAACCGCTCTGATGATTTATATTAGGAAAATTCTATAAGAATTCAGGAGAAAAACAAATATCTTCCCATGCCTCCAAATCATAAAAAGAATTAACCCTCCTTTCCATGAATGTGGGGGGCTTGCACTCTTTTTCCACCTTCCTCTGGTTATAAGAAACCTGTAAGGGAGAAATGACCCTGTAACCACAAGTAATACATTTGTTGTAAGCATCGTGTGACTTTCATGGCGCATGTGGCGTAGCATCATCAGAAAATAAACTCCGTTAATGAGTGTTTGTTTAAAATGATGGGTGAGAGGATTTAAGCCACTGAAGTCAAGCTCTCCCCATCTCAGTGCGCTTCCACTGTGACTGACATAATTGCACCAGACTTCTGGAGAACTGTTTACAAGTCCGTGTACATAAGACATTGGGGCACATTCCTACGGGTCACGAACGCCGCATTTTCGTCGGGTTTTCGCGAGTTTGCCCCTGAATTGCCCCGGGGTTTGTGGCACACACGGTCAGATTGTGTTTGCATCGGCACCAGCTTGCATGCGGCACCCAAATCGGGGGGCGTGGACGTTGGAAAACCAGACTGATTCGGACAAACCGCAGAATTTAAAAGCAAATTGTGTCGCAAGATCAGCACTCACATGACCGGGGAAGAAGGTGGTGAACTCCGGTGGACCTCAGCAGGGGAAGCGACAGATGCGGAAATTGGACGACAATCTTAGTGAATTGCGGCCAGACCTGAAACCTTGCCTGCAACGCACGACAGGGGGTATGCGCGACGGCGACGAGTAAGTAAAAAAGGCCCAATAAAGTACAGAGAGGAGAAGAGATACTGAGGCAGGAAGGCTTTTAATTCAGTCTTTAACCTCCAACCCCCCCAATCACAACCCCTGTAAATCTCAAACATGTTTCTTTATGGCATCATCCAGAAAATCTACTGTTGATCCAGCAGTTGTGGAAGCTTTCTTGACAATATTACTGGTAGTGGTTTTTACGAGGTCAATTTTGCTGACAGTTCCCTTTTAAATCAGCAGAATAAAATGCCATAAAAGAAGTTAAGAATGAAAGTGGGATGACGGTGGCGATAGTGAATGTGGACTCTTCAGCAGAATTCAATTCCGTTATCGTAAAAATTGGTTTCCAAGTGACAGTTTGTTGCTGGATTTAAAACCTTGCTTTAAAGGATGGATCCATAGAGTTTTATTTTAGATATAATAAACGTATATTATATGTGTAGCGCGGCAAGATAAACTGTGAATAAAAGCTGGTCAGAAAAATGTTTCTAACGAAGATGGCGCATTTGATGTTGTATGAAAGTCTTATAAGAATTGCTACGTGGAAAATGAAGTTAAGACAGCCTTAAAAGAAACAGAGTCTCTTTAAAGGGGTTTGCCCATGAAGAAAAATTCTCAATTTCAATCCCATATAGTAATGTTACTGAATAATAAAGATCTTTTGTAACCCTTTTAACTTTACAATTTTACTAGTTTTATTGCCTGTTTTAGCTCCTATCACGTCAGGTGGTGCGGGGGCTCCCTAAGCCAGGAAAACTTTATGATCCATCTGTGCTTTTGTGATGGTGCGTGTGATGATAATGTGCTTAGATATCAGAGTCTATCAGGTTTAATCAGAGTCTATTTTAGGTTTATCTACACTTCATTCAGCTTCTGGAACATCCACTCGCATCTGACACATAGAAAGAAAAGGAGAGATGAGACAGATCAGAGATTATGAGATCCATGAGTGCATTATTACACATTAATCTACTATCACAGCATTACATACCACAGCTCTGGATACTCGCTTTATAACAATAAAGTCAGATCTGCTGTGCATCCCTTCCTGGACAAAGGACCTTTCTGTGTCTGTAGCAGTACACTCCTCACACTGTGTGGAGCTCTCCTGGAATGCAAGTTGGGGGCTGGAGGCAAAGGGGGCTCAGTGCAGCCTCACACAGGAGAGCAAGAAGATGTCTGCCGACCCTAAACTCAGAAGATCAGGGGCAAAACTAAAATTGTATACACAAGGACTGATAGAGACAGGTTGGACTCTATTTGTGAAATGCTGGATTTTTGTTAATAACATTGAATAAGAAATGTGTTATTTGTTTCCTTAGTAAATGTAAGAAACTTTTCTTCGATGGGAATACCACTTAAAAGACATCTTACCACCCGTTGTGCGCCCTTATAAAATGCAGCTCCTAGCTGCGTGGATAGTGAGCGGTTTTTCAGCCATTCCTGAGCGTACGTTTCGGCCAGAAAAAAAGGTTATAAAAATATGCAATGAGCTCACATTTCTTCTGCTAGTAATTATTCACGCCCCATACCCCCACCCACGGGGGATGGTCATCCGGCTGTCTGAAAACCTGAGCATGGCAGGAATCTTCTGGCGCTGCCTGAACTGAAGGTTTCCGGAGCGCTGCGCAAGGAATGCAGAGCAAGATTTCCAGACAGCGGATAACGTCTCTGGAATTGTCTGGCCGTAGCAGGCGTGAGAGAAAGGTGAATATGAGAGAAGCTGAGCCAAGTGAAAGAAACAACCACCCTTGACAACTAGCAAATTCTTAAGGTTTTAGCTAATCTGAGTATGCAATGTTAATGACAAACTGTATGAAGCACAGTAGATGAGTTCTTGCGGAACCCGTTACTAGGTTTAAAGGTGAAAAGCTGTGACAGGTTCCCTTTCAATTCTCTTTACTAGTATGGCATACATGGCTCTAAGAAGTCCAAGACAGATGTATCTACAACAAAAAAGGAAAGTATCTAAAGTGTTTCTAATCTTACAGATGGGTCTGTGGTTTTACCCAATAACCTTAGATTGGTCTTTCAAGGCTTATAATATGGGTCAAATATGACGAACAGGGTAACTGCTTACCTAATAAGGCACTAGAAGCAGGATGGGGACTTCTTTTGTAGGAGAACCACTTTATATCAAATGTTGTTTGTATACCTCAGATCATGTGCTGTACTGAAGACAACAAGTCCCTCAGTCACAATAATGCCAGAGGTTTGTAAAACCATGCTGTGATGAGGGGTGCCGGGTTCTTCAGTACCAGCATATGAATCAGCCCAGCCATGAGTGTGATCACTAGTCATTCTGTGGACATTGAATACAAAAGGAAAAGTTAGTGTTCGGTAATAAAGCAGCAGTGAGTGGAGTAAGTGAACTGAGCGTTTTAAAGGTATAAATGGATATTGCTTTATTCAGTACAAGTTCAATGCTTGGAAAAAAAAAGGTGGGTAGTTTTTTCTTGTAATTCACAGGAGATGACCATTATGTCTAAATGCACATAATTAATCAAAATGAATGTTGTAGGCAGTAGATGCGCACACACAAATGTCATGATCTGATGATTTTATTTTTTTTTTGCTCTGAAAAGTGGCCAGAAAGAAATAAATATGTAGGCTGTTTTAAAGAATTGTGAAATTGACTGATGAGCAAGGTGGTTGATTGATGAATGCACTGTTAAACTGAAAACAGACCACTAATAATACAAATAGGCATTTCCTTCCGTGCTTCATAATATGATGATGTATCTGGAAAGGTTTGGCAGAGGTGAATGGCAACAGGTTTAAGGAGCTTGGATGTGGAGTATTGAAAACTAAGCATATGGCTACCTGCAGGACTTATGGGGCAGATCAGATTTTATTTAACCTGGTCAGTCGCGATCCCGCGGGCGTTGTCGGCGCTGATTAGGGTCTGCCGAGATTCCCAGTCGTGTGCCTGATATTCCAGAGGTGTCGCTGTGCGATGGGGCCAGCCGGAGTTCACCTTATTCGTTACCGGCGCATGTGTGTGCTATCTTGCGACACAAATCCTTTTTTAAATTCCGCTGTTTTTCTGAATCGTGCGGATGTCCCACGATTTCTGTTCGCGTGAAGCTGACGACAAGGACACCACAATCCGATCGCATCTGCAAAAAATCCTGGGGCAAATTCGGCCGCAAATCGCAACTATGCGGGAACCACAAAAGAGATGCATTCGGGACCCTTAGGTAATGAGTTCACGCCGACTGTTGTCCATATGTTGGTCCAATTCCATGCACAGAACACTTGAAAACAGGATGGAAGTCCTGCCTCATACTAATAAAAATATAATCGCAAGTATCACTCTATGCTGACCAAAATACAGTGCCTGGTACCACACGTTCTTACAGCCCTCTCTTTCGGTATGATACAAGGACTCCCCCCATTAACACCCCAGGTCAACCAACGTATGGGCACTATGGGCACAGGTTTCAACCACACTATGGATAGTGTGTAGGGGGAATTAGGAATTATTAAGTTGCTGGATTAGATGCAAATGTCGGGGTCGCAAGGGATGCACCAAAAAACCCTGGACCCTAACTTAAAAGCAATCCTTGCTTCTCTAATGAAGCCCAAAGGGTGACCTATAGTATGTAAGTGAGGGTGGTTGTTCCAAGTCTGTGATTTCTAGCATATTGCATCTTACAACATCACAAAGTATTCAAAGTCCCCAAAGAAGGCTGGTCGCCCTTGAAAGAGAGGACAGGATAATGGGAGGAGGACTCTCCATGGGTAATGCTCACAGTCCGCATGAACAGGGTTAACGATCTGTGTTTACTCATACAGTGTCTCAACGTTTAAGAGCATTGGAGAACGCCCCAATCTGCAGTATGGACCAAATCTATCATAGCCAAAAGAATTCAAAAAAGGCTAGATCACAGTTACTGAGGAGCATGTGTTTGACAGAAGGAAAAGTGGGGCCGCAGTTAATTTTAGTATGAAAGCAACTTTAAATTTATTTGGACTGATGGGAAACATTAGTTAGTTGGAACAGTGGGACAAGACTAAATCCAAAGTGTGTAAAGAAGTCAGCAGTGAAAGATGGTTTGGAGGACGGGAAGTGTCATGGCTTTAGGGGAATATTTTGCAATAAAAGTTGGGATCTCTTGTCATCTACTGGCAGAGGCATCAAGCGTGTTTGTATCAGAAACCTTCTTCCACAACTCATGGTTCCATTCACCAGCAATTTTCATGCAGGACAATGCCACCTGCACCACTGCAAAATGTTGTAAAAGTAGTTCCTTGAACAGAAAGCATGGCCAACCGATTACTGATCTACAGCCAATAGTAAAACTTCTTAAAAACCTAGTCACAACGTTACGGCCAAGCACACCACAACAATCACGAAATTGTAGAGGAGGGACTTAGGAGAAGTGTGAGAGACTGGGATGGTCCTGAGCCTGCCACATGTGCTGAAGTCATTCATAGCAACGGCCTGTGCACTGCCTACTGATTGGTGACTGGTGTAGCCTTAGAAAATTTAGCTAATATATCAATGCTACAGTATTGTGTTCTCTAATTATGTAATCATGTTTTTTGCAAAAATAAAAAAGTTTCTTGTTGATATCGTTTGGTAATTTTTGTAAAACAGTTCTCTATGGCATGCCCCAATGGTTACCCTCACAAACAATCCCTCAATATGATGACTGGCGGATTATTATTACCGATCAAGGGATTCTACATTGTTCTCTAATTTGATCTCCAGTGTAACATAAAGATGATAAAAGAACACACGCTCTTGTTCAAGTGCTTACAAAGATCGTGCCAAAGAAACCAGGAAGATTGTTATTTGAAGCCATTCTCCAAGGTACATGTATACCCAGAGTCGCAAGAAGAAAGGTATTAGGATCAAACAAGAGTGAGAATGTAAATTTGACATCGGGAAATACTGGATAGATCACTCTTAGTGATTATTGTATTTTTAAAATGCAAGTGCAATTAAAATAATGCTTTGGTGGCGCTATAGAATATATAGAAGACTGTTAAAAGATGTCGATGTGGGTCACATGCCCAATCAAAGTGGTCTCTGACGCACGTCATCGCTGTACTAGCTGTGATTGGAGCCGGAATTCTGCTAAATAAAATTTTTGGTAAAGCCAAAACAATGGTACAAAAACAGTTGGGATATTACAAGGGGCTTGTATGCCAGTTTTTCTGCAGATTACAGGCACTGAAGATCAAAATAATGCCTAGCGAACATGCCAGACAGCTGGGTATTTCCTCTTTACGCCACTTCCCACCATGGGGAATGGGAGGCATGAAGGAGAGTGGGGGGTGCTGCAGTTCATGGCTACATTTGGGGAACTGGCATGGCCACAATGCATCGTCTCCAGTTGTGATGAAGGGACTGGGTTCATCATACGCTGGCGCACAGAGTGAGCAATAATGATTAAATCTTCACCAGGGTCTACCATATTTGGTGAAATAATAAGATCTGAAAAACATTGGGCTCCTCTCTCAATTCAACGAAATTCCCATAGCTTGGGCAGAGTCTGGGTCTTCCTCTAACACAACTCTCAACTTGAAAAAGAGAGAACCCCACAAACATTTGCACCAAGGAAGCCATCAGATTACAATGATTCCATAAAAATCGTATAAAGACGTCTTCAGATCAAATCAAGTTCATTAAATTACTACCTTTTACGATAACTAAATTCTTCACAAACTTTCTTTTTCATAAAATGAATTCATAATTTATGACCAAATTCGTAATAGAAAAAAAAAATGTATTGTCCTCTGTTTGGCCTGAAATAATTCTATTGTAAACTATATGTTCCAATGCTTTGTTGTTATAAATTTCTGGCAGAACCCTTAACAGTCCACAAGTTCCCCTAGTGTGATTACATCGAGGCGTCAGCGGTCACTTTGAGGGTGTTTTCAGGCTGGATGGACTATTAGAGCTGTGTATGGAGTATGGTGCCAGGAAACCGAATAGAAGCAGGCCCTCAAATCCAAATGAGTGGTCATTAAGGTCTAGCATAAGGTCTCTGCCAAAGCAGATGGATGGGCAAAACTGCAAACAGCAGAAGGATATGTACAGTAGGAAGGGGAAGGGGGGTGTATGTAACAAGCTTACATGGAAACTTAAACTTAGGTTTACTGAATCACGGTTGGGTGTTGTGATATTGTAGTAAGTAACTAAGGCCGCTTCCTTCAAACCTACCCCCAATGCCCCCCTCACGGATCCACACCCCCCGCCCCCACACTCTTTCCCCCTTCTGTGCCCGCCACCCCCCAAACGCATCTCCTCCCCCCCTCCACTCCTTTTCACCCCTTGCTTCTTCCTCTTCTAACACCACCCTCCAATTGTGACGTACTTCCCCCTCATACTCTCGTCCAACCCACACCGCCCCCCTTCACCATTCTACTTGTCATCTTCCCCTCCTTCTTCATACTCTCACCGGATCTAAGGCAGGGGGCGGGGCTGGTGACCACGCTCGCACAGGAGAACAGGCAGGCCGGCGCGGGCTGTGCCCACATCCTACACAGGTATACAGGCAGGGGGCGGGGCTGTGACTACTCTTCAAACAGGATATACAGGCAGGCGGGCGCGGGCTGGGACTACCTCTTCACAAAGGAATATTACAGGCAGGGGGGGGGCTTGTGATACCCCTCCCCACAGGGATATACAGGGCAGGGGGCGGGGTGGGACTACCTCTAAACAGGATATACAGGCAGGGTGGGCGGGCGTGAACCTCTCAAACAGGAAGACAGGCCAGGGAGCGGGGCTGTGACACCCTCTCACAAGGATTTACAGGCAGGGGGGGCGGGGCTGTGATACTCTCCACAAGGATATAAGGCAGGGGGCGGGGCATGTGACACCTCTCACAGGAATACAGGCAGGGGGCGGGGCTGTGACAACCTTCACAGGATATTACAGGAGGGGCGGGGCTGTGACCACCTCTCACCAGGATATACCGGCAGGGGGGGGGGCCTTGACACCTCTCACACCGGATCTCCAGGCAGGGGGCGGGGTGTGCCGTACCTCTCCCCCAGGCTATCGGCAGGGGGGGGGGCGTCGGCCCTTAGTAAATGACCCCCATTGTGATTGGATCCAGTGCCTTCAGCTCTAGCTTCAGCACCAAGGACAACACATCACATAGCTGTGCATCACAGGGGACATTCCTGGTTGTTGCACCTTTCTGTGTTGGTGACTTTTGAACCCCAAGAAATATTTCCAATCTGATTTCTGAGATAATTTTGTTTTTTTTATATGCTACAGGACCATCTTCAACACTGGCTGTTGATTCAAAATCCATCATCCATTACTGGGGTATCCAGATGTGTCATTTTCCTTTTAGCTTCTGAAATAAAATGGACTTTTAACTCTCCCTGTAGAACTTAGGGCTCCGTCACAAAAAAACGCCAGTGTAAATCAATCCTTACACCAACAAATCAGAAGTATACAATTTGTTTTTGGTGAGGGTCCATACAAGAGGGACTGGACCCCATAGCAGACTCCTGAATGGGGCCCCCTTCGACTTAATCGCAATATATGCCATGTAACTAACGTTGTTAAAAGAGAACTTGCTGAGTTCCTAATCTTCTAACCCCCATATTTGTTTCTTTTTTTATTTATATGGACATGTACGCACACACATTTATTCTCTCACATACAAACATTTATACACTCATATAGACTCATGTATATACAAATACATTCATACATTGATATACACACACATTTATACACCCTGCATACTTATATACTTTCATACTTGACTGTACAAACCGCTCTGCACCTGCATGTTATACCTCACTGTATATACCGCTCTACACTGTACATATTGCTCTACACTGTTCATACCACTCTACACTGTACATACTGCTCTACACTGTACATACCGCTCTACACTGTTCATACCGCTCTACACTGTACATGCCGCTCTACACTGTACATATTGCTCTACACTGTTCATACCGCTCTACACTGTACATACTGCTCTACACTGTACATACCGCTCTACACTGTACATACCGCTCTACACTGTACATATTGCTCTACACTGTTCATACCGCTCTACACTGTACATACTGCTCTAC